>OZ057400.1:87291988-87555688 GCA_964056695.1 Melieria picta
GGTTTCGGTTTCGGCCCAAATAAGTGGTTTCGGTTTCGGTTTCAGTTTCGGCCAAAAAATGGCCGAATAGCCGAAACCGAAACTTTCTAGAATATTTTTTACATTTTATTGTGTAGCAGATATATAGTGAAAGGAGGAGTAATTTGGATGCCGCCAATGTAAATCAACTTTTTTTAGCATATAATATTAAATTATTTAATTTTGAATATTAGCGAGTAAGGTACGAAGGGTGATTTTTTCATGTTTACGTTTTTAAAAAATGAATAAATTGTTTTTTTTAATATCAGGTGTACAACTTTGCTTCCGCCGTTTTTTTTCCAAAATTAAAAGCTTTATTGCGAAAAAGTGCTTACAGATGTATTATTCAAAGTATTGTCCGTCGCTAGCGACAACTTTCTCCCATCTTTCCGGCAATTTTCGGATCCCGGCTCGAAAAAAGGAATCCTCTTTTGACGCTATCCATGAAGCAATCCATTTTTCCAATTCTTCGAAGGATTGAAAATGTTGATCTGCCAGGCCGTGTGCCATCGAACGGAATAGGTGGAAGTCAGAAGGGGCGACATTTGGGGAATACGGCGGGTGGGGCAAGACTTCCCATTTCAGCGTTTCCAGGTACTTTTTGACCACTTTTGCGACGTGAGGCCGAGCATTGTCGTGTTGGAGGATGACTTTGTCATGTCGCTCTTGATATTGTGGCCGCTTTTCTTTTAGCGCGCGACTAAGGCGCATCAGTTGCGTTCGGTAGCTATCTCCTGTGATGGTTTCACCCGGTTTTAAGAGCTCGTAGTAAATCACACCGAGCTGATCCCACCAAATACAAATCATAACCTTGGCGCCGTGAATATTCGGTTTTGCCGTCGACGAAGAAGCATGCCCGGGCTTTCCCCATGATTTTCTGCGTTTAGGATTATCGTATCGAACCCACTTTTCATCACCGGTTACGATTCGATGTAAAAACCCCTTACGATTTTGTCTTTGAAGCAGTTGCTCACATACAAATAGACGGCGCTCGATGTCCCTCGGTTTCAACTCGTACGGCACCCAGTTTCCTTCTTTCTGAATCATGCCCAGGGCCTTGAGACGTTTTGAAATGGCTTGCTGACTCACTCCAAACGATTCGGCAAGCTCTTCTTGGGTTTGGCACGAATCTTCATCAAGCAATGCTTCTAGTTGTTCATCTTTGAAGGTTTTTTCTCTTCCACCACCATGTTTGTCTTCGACATCGAAATCACCATTTTTAAAACGTTGAAACCACTCCCGACACGTTCTTTCACTCAGAGCAGCATCACCGTAAGTTTCTGAGAGCATTCGATGCGCTTCAGCTGCATTTTTTTGCGAATTGTAACAGAAAAGTAAAACTTCCCGCAAATGGCGAGAATTGGGCACATAAACGGACATTTTCGAGCGTGAATAATACGAAAACAAGAACAACTGTCACTGAAACGGCGATGACAATTCGTTAGGCACTGTCCACACTCACTTTAAAGGCATTACCATCTATGTATTTCAACCAGCCTCAGCCGGTATAGCCACCTATCGGAAAACGGCGGAAGCAATATATAGATATTAATAAAAAAAGATTTAAAACAAAACTGCGTCATTACTTTTTTCTTATTGCTTTTGGACTCCTCAGATATCAGAAATGGGCGTCGTACGACGTACGTAGACTTTTGTCGCCCACTGTATGTACATATATATAAAAATATTTATTGAAAAATTTTTCAAGAAAGAAATAAAAGTGGCATATGTAATATATGGGGCATTTCACGTCAAGTGGACATCCCAAAAAAATGAATTTTGTTTATATTCTGGTCAGTTATACTTCTAGTAGACGTGGATGTGTAGGTACACCCAATTTTTTTTCGTATGATGTTTTTTTGCTGAGTTATGAGCTTCTAAAAATCGACTAAACATAAAGTCATGAATTTTTGGATGCTTATTATCTGTATCAATTAATTTGTAAAAAAAACTAAAAAGTATTGTTTCTGATAGTAAAAAAGTTGTTGTTGTTTTTGTTTTTGTCGAATTCTAAATTTTAATTTTTTTTACGTATAACTAGTAAACCGGAAGTGAAAATTTCAAATCGATGTTTGAGTAACTTCGACACTTTTTTTTTTAATTCTTTTAACTTAAATTAAAGCTTCAAATGTACTAATTCTCCACAAAAAAAATTAAAACGTGATCTCCAACCGTTTAAGACTTAGAGCACATACAGTACATACACATAGCTGAAAATAATGGATTTTTACACTAAAATGTGCTCTAAGTCTTAAACGGTTGGAGATCACGTTTTAATTTTTTTTGTGGAGAATGAGTACATTTGAAGCTTTAATTTACGTTAAAATAATTAAAAAAAAAAGTGTCGAAGTTACTCAAATATCGATTTAAAATTTTCACTTCCCGTTTACTATACGTAAAAAAATTAAAATTTAGAATTCGACAAAAACAAAAAAACCACACCTTTTTTACTATCAGAAACAATACTTTTTAGTTTTTTTTACAAATTAATTGATACAGATAATAAGCATCCAAAAATTCATGACTTTATGTTTAGTCAATTTTTAGAAGCTCATAACTCAGCAAAAAAACATCATACGAAAAAAAAATTGGGTGTACACATCCACGTCTACTAGAAGTATAACTGACCAGAATATAAAAAAAATTCATTACCTCACTTTTTTTGGGTTGTCCGCTTGACGTGAAATGCCCCATATACTATACACTATCATATAAAAACCAAAGTGAAGTTGTTTCTTTGAGCCACAATCATAGAAAACCACTGAACCGATTTGGATGAAACCAAACGATTTTTTATGTGGGGAATGGGCTATATGAGATTGACCCCTCTTACGCCCACTATGGTTACAAAAATCAACTATGGAATGCTTTTGTAAGACAATATGGGTATAAAATAATTCATCGCGCCATTGCGATAATAAACCACAGCCACTTTCCGCGCCCACTAAATTAACAAAACAAAGCTGCGGTACATGTTTGTAAATCGATATCGATATCAAATGTTTCATTGATGTTAACATGGGATATATGAAATTTGACCAAGTTCACTTGTCAGCGTGTCATTGCGGCAAGCGTAGGCTATTGTCTGTCGGTCATGCGACACTAAAACTCAAAAACTAGAAGGCCGATTGAGCCGAATCTTTCACAGAATGTTCGTCTTGACTAAATCTCGGTAAACCACATCGTGCGAATACGACCTGACAGGTGAGCGTGGTATCGCCCATTCAACATAAATTTTTGATATGATGATAGCTTCGGAATTATAAATTGCACAGCATTGAAATTTTGTATGCTGTCGTCCCATAGATGTGTCATTCTACTGTTAAAATTTGATGTGCGTTGGACAAAGGGCGTGTCACATTTTTTGTGACCCGAATTTTCTGCGTAACTTTGAAACTGATAGCCGCACATCAATGAATTTGGACGTTAGACGTTGGACAAGGGGCGCACAGTGTGCCTTTTGTCAATTTTAGGATGCCAAAAGTAAAAAAAGAAATGTTCTCCGACCGCAATAATTTTTTGATACGCAATAGAGGAATATGCAAATGTTACGAATATATGCTGAAAACAAAACAGAAAGCAACAGTAGCATGATAACCGTTATCGAATTTGTCTCACTGCGATCATTGCAGAAACAATTTTCTCAGTCTGAATTTTTTGATGAAGTTTACAGGTCACGATTTTTTTGTGTGAAATATTTTTGCACAAATCTTTTTTTTTTATATACTTCGACATCTTGTACAAACTTTGGTAAGTTTTTGAAGCTTTAATTATTTGTTTTGGTTTTTTATCGATTAAAATAGGTACACTAAGAGAAAAAACGAGCTAAAATCAAGATTTTACGTTCAAAATCAAGCCGATCCGTTGACGAAAGTCTGTTAAGCTTGAAAAAATTTTAAACCAAGAACGAAATCTTATTTTCGTGCTAATTTTTAAGAACCCGCCAATCTTATTTAAAGATTTTTTTTGTGATGATTTTAAGAATAATTAAGCTTAACTCAAGATCAAAAGATCTTATTTTAAGATTTTTTTGTGCTCATTTTAAGAATATCTAAGCTTAAATTAAGATCAAAAGAAGCTTACTTTGTGATCAATTCAAGAGAGCGGAGATCTTAATTTAAGATTGTTTCGTACTTAAATTTTCTCTTTCGGAATCCGAAATGCGAAATGTCATTACCCCCAAACAAAATAAAAAGCAGTTAGTAATAATGTTGTATGTACGAGTATATTGGTTTTATTAGAAATGAAATTGTATATTATACACAACAGCAGGGGCGTAGCCAGAACTTGGTCATGGGGGGGGTTTTAAAAAATTTTTTTGCCAGTTTAGTATTACATGTTTTTTAAAGTAAAGTGCACTTTCCAAATAGGGCATTTTGTTGTGGCTTATGTGACTTCATGCATTAAAAACTGAATTTTTCCCTGATTTTTAGTAAAAATTTCATGCAATTTGGTGGACTGAAAGCGAAGTTATTCCATCTGAAGTGGAAGTATGTTTGTGTCATCGTACAAAAATGTGCATCGAACAAAGATCCAATATTAACTTTTGTTTTAAAAATGTTTAAACTTTAACCGAAGCATTTAAATTGATGGACCAAGTTTATGGTGGTGTTTATGCCGTGGTGGAGTTCATAAGTGGTAAAAGCGATTTAAAAACGATTGTCAGAACATAAATGATGACCAAAGTGTTAGCCAACTAATTCATAAAAGATAAGCCAAAATCTTCATTGAAATTCTTGAAATTGGATTTAACCTTCGCTTCACTTATACCCACCCGGGTGATATTTTTAATATTCATGTTTAATATCTGCACAAATTTTGGGGTAATTTTCAATAACATGAAAATATATTTTTTTGATGCTGTATGCTTGTTCATTTACAGTGGCTCAAAGTTAAAATGGAACAAGCCACGCAACAAGAGTAGGATTAAATATATGAACTCTCAGGTTTGCCCTAACAATATTATCAGGTATATTTTTGTAGAAACATGGGTTGATAATTAAAACCAGCAAAAACGGGAATTTATTTCCTTTTTTTATTCATAAAACATTTAAGTTTAGTTTTACGTGAGCAATGAACCTTTGACCTCTAGGTCAAACCTGAGACTTCATATTTTTGATCTGACTCTTGTTGCGTGGTATGTTCCATTTGTACTCACCTTTCAAATACTGCAAAACACATTCTAAATTGAAATCGTGCAATAGAGTCTTCAGCTTTTCTTCATCTGGGTCCAGATTTGGTGGGTGGAAATGGTGGTAGCTAGTATTCATTAATTCCACTGCATGCAGTTCAAATTGTTCTTCCCCGGTGTTATGTGGTTCGCCTGACTTAGCACTAGTGTCCGACCGAAACCACTTTTTTGGGCCGAAACCGAATATTCGGTTTTTTTTTAATATTCGGCCGAAACCGAAACCGAAACTTTCTAGTTGAAATAAAAATCACCATATCAAGCACTTTTTTCAACAAACGAATTTTACATTAAGTAAATAAAGAACAAACAAACAAACATAGCATAAATAAATAAATACTTATGATAATCTGTTTTTTTTAAAGTTCCGTTTAGGCTTAATGCAGCGATTTGCATGTTCTAAAAACATGTCTAAAGAGTAGTTTAGTTCGTCGACCGGAATGTCCTTCAGGATGTCGGTACAAGCCTTTTGGATGGTGTCTACGTTCTCAAAACGCTTTTTTTCATCGGCAAATGCATTCTTTGAAAAGGTGAAATTCGCACGGTGCCACATCATGTGAAAACAAAAAAACAGTCAAAACAAGTGTCAATAGATGGGATGGCATCCTTCTATAGCCAAATGTTCAGTTAAAATGCAATAAATTTATGCTATTGAGATGCTTAACCTTCGCCTTACTAAAGATGATCCCAGGCACGTCCGCCGCTATTTTGAGTAAAACTCACAATAAATATATAATAATTTATGATTTTTTTTCATACTTCAATATTTAGTATCTTCCTCTGGCGATAGTTCGTATTTCGAAAAAAGGCCTAACTTTAATGATTTATTTTGAGACTATGGAAAATATTAGAAGCTTTCTTTCCAGAGGGTTTATTGAATACATAATGAGGTACGGAAAAAAAAATTTATCGTGAGTTTTAATCAAAATGGTAGCGAAAGCACCTGGGATCACATTTGTATAAAAAATGACAAATGACAGGTACATTTGTATAAAAAATGACAAAATTCAAGTTAAAACATGAACAAAATTTCAAAAAAATATGTTTTCATGATTATTGAAAATTACCTTAAAATTTGTGCAGATATTAAACATGAATATTAAAAAGATCACCCGGTGGGTATAAGTAAAGCGAAGGTTAAATCCAATTTCAAGAATTTCAATGAAGATTTTGACTTATATTTTATGAATTACCGCCCAGTTTTGATCTACGGTGAACGCAGATTCAGTTAGCTAACACTTTGGTCATCATTTATGTTCTGACAATCGTTTTTAAATCGCTTTTACCACTTATGAACTTCACCACGGTATAAACAAAAATCACCAATCATTGGTCCATCAATTTAAATGCTTCGGTTAAAGCTTAAACATTTTTAAAACAATAGTTAATATTGGATCTTTGATCGATGCACATTTTTGTACGATGACACAAACATACTTCCACTTCAGATGAAATAACTTCGCTTTCAGCCACAACAGAATGCCCTATTTGGGGAGTGCACTTTACTTTAAAAAACATGTAATACTAAACTGGCAAAATTTTTTTTTTAAACCCCCCCCCATGACCAAGTTCTGGCTACGCCCCTGACAGCAGCCATTACTTCACAATGAAAGCGGTATGTTTTGGATAGCTATCCTGTTGGAAAATCCAACTCTCACCAAGACATAGCTTATCAACCGATGCTTTTAAATTTCGTTCCAAAATGGATTTGTACTGATAGCGATCCATATTACCCCTAACAAACACCAAATTACCTACTCCAGATGCAGCGACAGCGCCCCAAACCACCATGCTTGACAGTAGGAACTAAGTGTTTCGGGTCCATTGCGGTGTTCGGTTTTCTCCAAACTTTGGCTCTTCCGTCGCTTCCAAATAAATTATATTTTGATTCGTCTGTAAACAAGACTTTCTTCCAGAAATCGTATCCTTTGTCCAAGTACTTTCGCGCGAATTAAAAACGAAGTTTGCGGAGCTTTTCACTTATAAACGGTTTCTTGCGTGGAGTTCTGCTATGGAAACCATTATTGTTCAAAGCTCTTTGAACTGTTCTTGGATGCACAGTCGTATCCGATCTCGTTGCTAACTCTGCGGCCAACTTAGTGGCTTCCACTTTCGGATTTTGATTGACTTCTTTCAAAATGAATGATATATCTAGGCGATTCAGCTTCCTTGGACGACCACTGCGCAGTTTATTTTCAACACTTTTGTTATTTTTGTAGTTATTAAAGATGGTTTGAACTGTTGATTTAGTTAAATTTAAAATTTTGATATTTCACCAAACGATTTTTTTTCATATCTGTATTTAATGACTAAGTTTCGCAGATCAGTTGATATTTCTTTTAGAGGAGCCATTGTCGCAACCACGCACTTTTGAAATACAACTAAATACAATCAATGCAGTGTCTGCTACCAAGCACAAACGCAAAATATAGATAGCGGTACTCTCCCTTTATTATCTAGCAGGACACAATAACATAAAGCATGAAATGCGCGTCGTACGTACACTTTTGTCATTGAATTTTTTTCGTTTTTTGTGAATGATTTGTTAAGTTTTAAATTAAGGAAGTCAAGTTTTGTTATGTATTAATAAAAAAAGATTTAAAACAAAACTGCGTCATTACTTTTTTCTTATTGCTTTTGGACTTCTCAGATAGCAGAAATGGGCGTCGTACGTAGACTTTTGTCGCCCACTGTATATATATATTATATTTTAATTTGTTTGCATTTTTCTGCTATACAAGATGAAACTGAAACAACACAACCATAAACAAAAATTCCACATGAAACAAGCGCACACAATGAAACTTACGGCTGTATCTGTTCAATATACTTAGAAGCGAAATAATGAAAGTAAATACTTGATTCTAAAAAACTGCAGTACTCGATTCTTAAAAGTAAGTACCTATACGCAGTATCGTACCCCGTACCCATCATGTCGTACTTTTACTAGGTATTGAATAGTACCATTGTGAAGTATTATTGTTTGCGTCATTAGGGCATTAACCCATGAAAACAGGAGTAGAAAGATAAAGTGACAAGGTAGTATCGCGACTACAACAACAAAAGTAGTATTGAGACATTTCATGACCTATTCTTCAGATCATCAGCAATAAAAATATTTTTTATAATTTTTTTTTTATAAAAAATAAATATAAATAATAATATTGCATTTGCAATAATCTGAACATGGTTTGATCCTTATTTGTTTGTTTTTTCTTCGAAAGCTGTCATCGACTTAAGTTGTTATACGTATCTCATTTTGTCATCAATGTTTTTAGATTTTGCTAATTTCAACAACGGCTTATTTTGAGTTAACCCTTTCCGACATGAAAATAAACCGGGCTGTATGAATTGTATGGGCTGTAGTCCAATATATTGGACATTGTTACTGAAAGGGTTAATCTATTTTTATATGTACAGTTGCTAGCATTGAAATAGTAGTGGGTACTTCTAAAGTGCATTTCGTTGAATATTTTGCAATTAATCTGATGATGATGAAGACCATTTTTGAAATTATGTTTCTTAATATGTAACAACCCTGTTGCAACCATTTTTGAACTGATAAAAGTTCGTTGCTATGTTTTGGAGCGGATTGCATTGCTATACCTGTTTTTCTGATCGAGCAATAAAATAGTAGTGAATAGTAAGCTGGTGGAAAAGTTTGTTTTAACGTCAAAATAATTGATTTTTTTCACAAAAAGTAAGTTTTATGGTATTTTATTGTTAATGCATTAAAACAAAAATAATATAAAATGACCGTGCATCCTTAAGTGGGCCGAGGCAAGCACTGCAGTGATTAAAAACGTGGATTCATTCGAAGTCTTATAAAAGACGGCAAAACTTACAAGGAAGTGGAAAAACTCGTTGGGTGTTCAGCCACAATGATCCGTAACGCCATTACATACGAAAAGAAGAATGAAAAAAGAGGTGGTAAACGTATTCTTTCAGAGACTGCTGTACGAAATGTCGTCAGATGCGCAAAAATTCGACCAACAATGTCAGCTGTAGAGATCCGGGATGAATTGAACCTGCCCTGCAGTGTTCATACTGTGAGAAGACGACTTCGTGAAAATAGTTTATATGCTCGGAGCCCCCGCAAGGTGCCGCTATTGAAAAAAAAAACCATGTGACACGACGCACAGTTGGGTAACACCGTGCGACAACAAATTTTACTCACAAAAAATCTATATACTCGCGAAACTAGGGGCCAAATGTAATAAAACTGCGTTTATAGTTTTTCTCTCTGTCAGTATTTTTTTTAAAGGACTTTGAAATTTCAAGGACATGTTTATTTCAAAAAATTATTTTAAAAATTGAGCTCATTGTAGAATAACAATATGGGTATCAAATGAAAGAGAACAATTCTTAGAATCTTAGAAAATTTAATGTTTTGGTGCAAAAGGACGAAGAGGTATTGAAAATGTCCTTTTAAAACTTTATCTTTGAATATCCTTGGAAATTTCCAATAGTTTTCTTTTGAAAAAAATATATCTTAAGGACTAATGTGTGCACTACCACATCCTCGAATTTCGTCCTTCTAACTTCATGAGTTTACGATATAAATTACCTCTAGTTTCACGTCTACATATATCAACATTTGGATGGGTCTCGGAAAAATAAAAAAATTTTTTCGCACGGTGTAATAAATGAAAAGTTTGTGTTTTCACTCCGTGCATCATAACTTTGTCATTTTTCTTTCAATTCTATTGATGTTAGGCTTAATATTTGCTCAAATAATATATTTTTCATCTTAGATTTTAAAACCAGAGGAGATAATTTATTTTATCTAAAAAAAAGTATTCGAAAATTTTTGATTTTTGAAATTGGTCGAAAAAAACACTTTTTTACAACTTTCATCGTCAGTAACTTCCCCAAATCTCATCTGATTTGGACAATCTATATATCGTTGGAAAGGTTAGTTAATTAAATTCTGAACGACGGGCCACTTGTGTTAGTCGGATTTTTGGTTTACGAGATATGTGCTCATAACTGAAATAAGAGGGGAAAAAAGTGTTTTTCGAAGATTTTTCGAAAACGCTTCTTAAGAAAATTTTTTGATTTTCAGTTTCGTGTTCAGCAGCCGAAGATTAGTCTAAAAAATACTTTTGTTTTTAGGAGCACGCGATGAACCCATTTTTTGTCGAGTAGTGTTATCGATGCAGATATTTCTGCATTTTGAAAAAACAATGTAAACAACAATAAAACCTTTTGCTTATTTGTTTTCATCTAAAAATTAATGATTAAAAAAAAATTTATTTTGTACATTTCTATTTGTCCTCATACATGGCCCATTTGGCCCATGAGTTGGCACACAAAAATCGAAATGCTGGAAAAGTGCGCAACATTCGCGCAAATTTTTTTTTCATAAAATGTTACTGAAATATCTAAGCTATACGCTAATGAAAACAGTTTTGCTCGATCTCACAAGACTCACAACTATATGTCTATGAAAAGGTCCAAAATTTGACATTTATTAAGCTTTTAAACAAAAAATCAAATAAAATACTTATAAACATTTTTTAACAAAACAAAATACACACTGCATTACTGAAATACCTGAACATGAAGGTTGAATAATTATTTTTAAATACTTTTTGAAATACACAAAAAGGAATCGTTTTAAAATAAAGGAAAACACGCGTTTATCGCTGTTCGCACAAAAACTGGAAAGAAATGTAAACTTTCAGAGTGCTTCGCGGAAAAACGGTAAACTATTTTGCAACAACTCTTTCACGTAGTGATGCAGAATTTTATCGACTTTAACCCGGTACCAAAAACATCTTTGTATCTTTATTTTTCGTTTTTGAATTACTGGCTCGTCTACTGGACTGGCCCGTTGAAAAATGGTGGAATATTCTGTGGACGGATGAGTCAAAGGTGGTTCTATATGGTGGCAAAGGGTCTCGTCAATACGTAAGACGTCCCCCTAATACGGAGTATGACCAAAAAGTATAGAACATAAAGAGTGTGCATCACGTACAAGCAAAAATTTTAATGCGGGTGCTGATATCGCCACCCGTCTTTATGATGCGGAGGGTAGGCAACAAGAGGAAACACTTGAAATGAGAGCACACTGCTCTGAGAGCAAATCATAGCAACACGAATGCCGCGTCTGTGCTCACTCGTTCATTCTCGCACAATTGTGCCAAGAGGAGGAAGACGATGTGCTGTTGTTGTTGTTGCGCTGGCGAAAAGCTGAAATTGTAAAACGATTTCTATTTTCTGGCTGGCTTTTGTTCTTCTTCTATAAGCCTGCACGGCGTCTCATATTGCTCCTGAACTCACTGCCGACTGTAGTGTGCGCAAAATCATAGAAAAGAAAATAAAATGTGGCTGGCATGGCGACCTATATGATCGCTACAGGCAATTAAAAAATATATAATAAGTAATCAACAAAGACAATTAAATAAAAATGGAATTGGAAAGAAAAGAAACGTTTTTATTAGCCCGTAATAATTTTCCGTCCCGTTCTTTGGAACTTTTCTTACGGCCCACATATAATGCTTATTTAAAAGAACTAAAATAAGAAAATCTAATATTGTAAATTTATGGTCGCATCATTCGCCATGGAACCAATCAGGTGTAGAATATTTAAACAATTTTTAAACGTAGGCATGCCGTAATAACATTTTTTTTATGACAAAATACTTGTCTTATTATTTATTTATTTATTTAGTGCTTTAGTAATAAATCTACTAGGTTGCAGTGCGCAAGGGCATTGTCCCTACCCATTATCATTACATTAGTGCTTTAGTAGTGCCTTCGCCCTATTGAAAGTCAATAGACCTATTAAATTATGTTTTTCCATACAATATTTTAACCCTTGGTTTGTCCGTTAGATTTCGATTTAAAAAAAAAACAAAATTAAAACACGCATCTAATTATTTTTGATTTCAAGTGTTTCACGAATTTTGAAGTCAATATGCCTATCAGTTCATTTTTTTTGTAGTTTTCACATATTCTGAAAATTGTAATCAACCATGTGAAAATATAAACAAATAATTTTACTTCGAACTCGCCACGTAAAAATATTTGTAAACATTTTAAATTGGGATCAACCACCAAATCTTTAAATCAATCAAAGCATTGGCCAGAAAAAAGCCATACACCACAAAGATTCGATCGATGGTGACATGACAGCAATTTGTGCAGCAAAACCAATCGGAAACACAAAAAAGCATACACACAATAAACGACAACAACAAAAACATTAGCGAATCCCGAATCATCTTCGTTGAAACGACGATGACGATGCTCTGGTTCGTTGTTTGCTCTCCGCTTGCGCTTCGACGAACAAGATCAATAAACATGCATGCAAAAAATTAGTGATCACTACGCCACAACATTTCAATATACACGAGCGGAGCCGTTGCGAACAACAACATTGCTTTTTGCTGTTGTCAAACGCAGTGTTTGCGTTCTCGCAAACTGTTGAGCGCGAGCAAATTTCCCGAAACCTATGCCTCCGCTCATCTCTTCTCCACCGCGTCAAGAAACACGCTTGCAAAATTTTTGAAGATGCGTATTCTTTATCTATATACATATTTATATATATAAAAGAAAGTGGCAGTATGTGGGTTTTTTTGTTGGATTCGTATTAAGTCAGTTCAGGTTCGTGCGAAAAGAAAATTCCGGAAAATCTATTGGAAAAGTCGGAAAATCCCTGCCATATTTGACCGTGAATTCTGAATATTTTCAGATAATAACTTTAGAACCATAAGTCACACATCAATTAAATTCACTACGAACTTACTATTTAGTCATTTCCTTCGACAGAGAGAATGGGGCGAGTATTTAACGAGGGGGCGTGGCACCACCCATACAAGCCAAATTTTAATAATGGATTATCTTCGAAATTGTAAGTTTTACAACACTGAAATTTAGTACCCCGTCGTCCAATAGATGAGTCATTCTGCTGGTAGGATTTGATGGGCGTTGGACAAGGAGCGTGGCCCATTTTTTGTGACCCAAATATTACAGCAATGAAATTAAGTACGAACCTACCATTTATTCATATCTTTCGACAGAGGGAAATGGTGCGGGTATTGAACAAGGGGGCGTGGCACCGCCCCTATAAGCCAAATCTTTAATATCGAATATCTTTGAAATTGTAAGTCGTATAACACTGAAATTTAGTACCCCGTCGTCCCATAGATGAGCCATTCTACTGGTAGGATTTTATGGGCGTTGGACAAGGGGCGTGGCACATTTTTTGTGACCCAAATATTCGGCTGAACTATAGGTCGCACATAGTGGGCTGTGACGCAAATTCACAGAACATTGTTTGGGTTAGCAGCAAATGCAACCCCAGGGGTACTAAACTTTTGGAATTCATTATGTCGGGTGATCTGGTGATTCAGAACGTTGGTAACAAACCAACTTTTGTGACCAGCAGAAGACAAGAAGTGATTGATGTGACACTGACCAATAGGAAAGTGGCAGATCAGATCATGCAATGGCGGGTTTTGGAGGAGGTCTCTCTTTCAGATCACCGCTTTATCGAATTCCGACTCGGTATTGATCTAATGTCGATACCAGGTGGACGGAATCCTCGCAAGGCGGACTGGAACAGGTTTGGTGAGCTTCTGACAGAGCGTATACCAATCCTGAAAAAACTCCGAAGTACAGCCAAGATTGAAGAAGCGACTAGGGAACTAGGAGTTACTTTGACTGGCTGCTATGAGGAGGTGTGTCCGCTGAGAGCGAGCAGACAAGGCAAAGCAGTTCCATGGTGGAGTGCTGAGCTTTCGAAGCTACGCAAACGATCCAGGAAGCTTCTGAATAGGGCCTTAAAAACCCGAAAAGAGGATGACTGGACCAATTATCACCTCGTCCAATAGGAATTTAAGAAGAAAGTGAGGTCTGCCAAACTGGACTCTTTCAGAGACTTTTGCAATGAGCTTGAAGGTATGAAGGAGTCAGCAAGACTGTGTAGGGTTCTACAAAGAGACCGAACGGTTAAGCTTGATTCTCTTCGCTTGCCTGATGGCTCCTATTCTACCTCTAAATCGGAGAGCTACAACACTCTCCTAGCGACCCATTTTCCGGGAAGCAGGATAATTCCCACTGTGGTGGACAGTTGTGAGGTCAATGACGCAGGTAATAGGACTAAAAGGCTTAACTGGTTTTCCGCGTCAGAAGTAGTGACGGAGGATGCGGTAAGGTTTTCTTTTTCCTCCTTCGAAAACTACAAGTCCCCAGGACCTGATAAAGTTTACCCGATAATGCTAAAGAGGGGTGGCGACAAGCTGATGAAAGCTCTTATAAAGATCTTCACGGCTTGCCTCGCTCATGGTTACATTCCAACTCTTTGGCGACAGGTCAGAGTGGTCTTCATTCCCAAACCAGGGAAAGACGACTATACGCTGGCCAAGAGCTTTAGGCCAATCAGCCTGACTTCTTTCATGATGAAAAGCTTAGAGCGAATGGTAGAAAAGCACATCCGAGCGAAAGTGCTGACAAGAAGCCCACTTAGTAGAAACCAACACGCTTACCAGAGTGGAAAATCATGCGACATCGTATCCAAGATTGAAGCAGGGCTGGAAGCTGGCCATTACACTTTAGGCGTCTTTGTGGATATTGAGGGGGCTTTTGACAATGCAACCTTTGACTCGATATGCTCAGCAGCCAGAATGCATGGGGTAAATGAGACCCTGATAAGGTGGATCCGCTCCATGCTCTCCGGGAGATTGCTGACCGTTGGTGAGAGTGATAGCAATTCGGTCACGGCAGAGGTCGGACGAGGATGTCCCCAGGGTGGTGTCCTCTCTCCGCTGCTGTGGTGTTTCGTGGTCGACTCTCTACTAAGGGAGATGCAGGATCTCGGAATTCATGTCCAAGCATACGCGGACGATGTCTGTGCACTAGTGTCAGGACGATCCCTCAGGATGATTTGCAAAAAAATGCAGAAAGTCCTGGATAAGATTGATAACTGGTGCACAGGACAGGGTCTTTCCGTTAATCCCAGTAAAACGACTCTGGTCCTATTTACTAGGAAGCGGAAGCTGGATGGTCTCGAACTGCCAGTACTGAAAGGTGTGACCCTCAGTCTATCCACGGAGGTGAAATATCTAGGGGTTATCCTAGACAGGAAACTAACGTGGAAGATGCATGTCTTGACGAAAGTAGACCGTGCGCTGAAGGTTTTCCAACAGTGCCGTCGAGCTTTTAGCAAGACCTGGGGCCTGAAGCCTGCGGTGGTCCCCTGGATATATACCGCACTCATCAGGCCCATAATTACGTACGCATCGGTAGTCTGGTGGAGACGAACAATGGTTAAGTCCACAGCTTTGGCTCTGAACAGACTACAAAGAAGTGTATGTATATGCATTACGGGTGCCATGAGCACTGTCTCGGGTGATGCCCTTAATGCCATGCTTGACCTGCTTCCCCTAGATCTAAAAGTTCAAAAGGAAGCGATGAAAGCGACATGTCGGCTATATTCCTATGGATACTGGTACGACAACAAGGGCTCGGGTCATAGAGAAATCTTCAAGAGGTTGTCAGCGCAATATCCGTTGCTGCTGGCCCCTAAGGATTGCCTAATACCCGTAGTATCCTTTAGGAGAAACTTTGAAGTGAGGTCCCCAACGCGCGGCCAATGGGACAACCCATATTTTCTTCACTGGCGGATCCAAGACCGATAAAGGTACTGGAGCTGGATGGCACCTCAATGGAAGTGTCAACTGCTACTACTCACTGGGTGGGCTGACTACCGTCTTTCAGACGGAAATCTTCGCCATTCTGAAGGTAGCGGAATGGATAATCGGGAGGAAATGGTGCGGGAAACATATAGGAGTCTGTAGTGACAGTCAAGCTGCACTTAAGGCCCTGGAGAACGCACGTGTTACCTCTAAGATTGTCCAAGAATGTAAGATGAAGCTAAAATCAGTCGCGAGACGTAATAAGCTCCAACTTATCTGGGTTCTGGGACACTGCGGTTTTCTAGGTAACGAAACTGCCGATGAACTGGCTAAGTGTGGATCAGGGTGTACACCCATGGGACCAGAACCAATAATCGGCACCAGTCTAGCAGGAACCCTGGACTGGATCAAGTCCTGTGTAAATAACCTACATAGAGAACGTTGGTCTAGCCTGGGAAGCAGTAAAACTGCCAAGTGTTTTGTGAAAAGCCCGAACAGGAAAGCAGGGAATTTCCTCCAGAAGCTGAGAAGGAAAGACCTCCGTCGAATGGTCGGGTTAATCACAGGACACAATCCATGGGGGCGACATATGGCCAACATGGGCATCATCGAGGACCCGACTTGCATGTCTTGCCTGGAGGAGGTAGATAGTACAGAGCACTTTCTCTGTGCATGTCCTGCCTTCCCTAGAACGAGATTGCGCACGCTGGGTTCAGATGTTATGAGAATGGACGAAGTTCATTCTCTCACCCTGTGTGATCTCCTGAGATTCATTAATGAGTCCGGGAAATTTGCATAGAAGACCTCATAACCCTTTCTCCCTTTCCACCCACTTTCTCTTTTCTCTTTCCCATTCCAATCTCCTCTATCAACCTTTTTCCTGAGCCTTAAGTACAATGGGCTATAAAGCCTGAGTGCTTGAGGTAATGACTTCCCTTAGTTTATTTCCTCGGCTCCCCCTCACATCCATCCATCCATCCATAGGTCGCACAGCAATGAAACTAAGTACGAACCTACCATTTATTCATATCTTTCGACATAGGGGATTGTGCGGGTATTGAACAAGGGGGCGTGGCACCGACCATACAAGCCAAATCCTAATATAGAATATCTTCGAAATTGTAAGTTGTACAACACTGAAATTTAGTACTCCGTCGTTCCATAGATGAGTCATTCTACTGGTAAGATTTTATAAACGTTGGACAAGGGGCGTGGCACATTTTTGTGACCCAAATATTCCGCTGAACTATAAGTAGCTCAGCAATGACACTTAGTACAAACCTACCATTTTCTCCTTCGACAGAGGGCATTGTGCGGATATTGAATAAGGGGCCTTGGCCCTGCCAATATAATTTAAATGTGGCGCTATCCATTTTTTTACTGAAACTTAGCAGCAACATTGCTGATTTGAGGGCCTCGATTGCGTTAATCAGTAGCTCCCTCCTCTTCCTTTAGTTGGTTTTCTTCGTCAATTTGCATTGCCATTGATTCGCCATCTCGCATATTTCATTATAAAAAAAACAAGAAATGTCGTGCGGGACGAAGTTCGCCGGGTCAGCTAGTATTGTATATTCTTTGGTATGACCCAGGTGCACCACAAAACCTTTGAAGCATGGTGGGTCCAGTATTATGGTTTGGGGCTGCTTCTCTTATAGAGGTTTGGGTCCAATCCATAGGATTGAAATCATAATGGACAAGCACGCATACGTGGATCTTATGCAGAATGTAATGTTTCCTTTTGCTGAAGAGGACATGTCGCTGAAATGGACCCTTCAGCAGGATAATGACCCGAAGCATACCAGTAAATTAGCCAAGGAGTGGTTTCGGGTCAATGGCATTGAGGTCATGGATTGGCCAGCTCAATCCCCTGGCCTCAATCCTATTGAAAACCTTTGGACTGACATCAAAAAGGCAGTATGGGATGCTAAACCTAAAAACAAGAGATGTGAGAGCCTTGTTGACTCAATGAAAAGGCGTTGCGTAGCTGTTATTAAAAATCGTGATCATGCCACCAAGTATTAAGTTTACTTATAGAAATAACCTTCAAAAACCCAAATTTTTCTTATTTGATAACATAATTACGAAAATATACTTTACTTCTGTAATACAAAAAATGTTAAAATTAATTGGTACTTGTAAATATTCAAAGTCATATGGGCATCTCCCAAAAAAGGTCCAGCACGAGTGAAAAATTCAAACTGCTTTAGAAATACTTTTTATTATCCAATAATAAAGCTCAAATATCTATATTTTATAAATGTAAAAGAATTTTTAATATTATTGGCCGAAATATACTACTGTAAAAGAAAACAAAAAATTTTCTGAGCCTTTTGACGAATTATACGCACATTTTTTCTTTGTGTTTTTAGCTTATTCTAGTAATATTATATTGTTCCTGTAATGTAAAAGTTTTCTACTAACAATTATTTTATGTGTTAGAGAAAGCGAGAGAAAGCGGAGTTCGAATAACGGAAGTTTTTTGAGTTTGCTTCTTCCTGCATCCTAATGTCGCGTCCGTGTTCAAAAAACATTATTGATTGTTGTCATTGGTGGAGAAACTTTTCAAATGCAAGTAGCTGTCAGTTTTTAAACAGGTGCATTATTCTAGTTAAGAAAATATAATCATTGGATCCCGGCAAAATCGGAAAAAAATTTTATGGCAGTTTAAAATTTGTCGCGTCCGTAACCGGAAGCTCTGAATATTCCCTTGTTTAATGAAAAATACTGTACAAATAAGTTCAGCTAATTAATCATTTACCACACAATATGTGTGTGTGTAAGTACCATGCAAATTTCACTTTCTTACTAGAAGGTTGTGCAAAGATTATACCGTTGATTCTGGCCAAACGTGAGTTATTTCTAAAATCAGTTTGCTGCGATGTGATGAATGAAAAGTACATGGGTAATGAATGTAAGAGCTGTGTGCACGATTTTAAAAACGATCTAATTCCAATAGAGTTCCTCAAGAAAATTAATGCAGAAATGGAAACAATGGAGAAAAATGGACAATCGTATAACTCTAAACTACACTATTGCTCCATTAATCGACTTAATTCATGATCTAAAGACTCAGCTACCTGCTTTTAAAATGCATTGTTTTGTTAAACGTTCCCAACAAAATTATTTTGAAAATAAAAAAAAAATGAAAAAATAAAAAATATAAAAATGAACTAGTAATGCAAGTTGATTTTGCTGAGAACTATCGCCTAACCTGCTAAAACGAAATTCAATATGCCCACTTTAGTTACAGCCAAGTTACAGTTTTTACGTGCGTTGCTTGGGTTCCTGGTGAAACTAAGTCATTTGCTGTTATCAGCGATGAATTGACTCACAATAAATTCGATGTTTATTGCTTTATTTCGAAAATTGTTAACACATTACCAGTAACGGCTTAAGAGGGGGGGCGGAGGGGCGGACCGCCCCGGGCCCCGGGCTGCGGAGGGCCCCCGAGAGAAGCTTGTAACTATATAAAAATTTCAAGTTTTTCAAAACTGAAACTTGTAAAAAACTATTTGCGCTCCACAGTGGTTGATGAAAGACTAAGTCGTTTGTGTAACTTTCTTGAGAACTTTGAAATAGAATACAATTTAGATGTATGAATCTACAGACTGAAATAAAAAACATGTATGTTTTCCATACCTGACATATTTTGGTCCTGAAAGTTCAAAATAGAAAATTTAGTTAAAAGGAGACAATTTTCCTCTTTCATTTGATACCCATATCTTCATCATTGAACTACCGCATATATTTAATAATGAAATGTGTATCTCCTTAAAATTTTAAAGTCCTTTAAAAAGGACTTTGGGTCAGAAAATGTAATACTGACTATGCCAGAATACTATAAATTATCTCTAGTTTCACGTCTATATCAAAATTTGGATGGGTCTCGGCCAAATAAAAAAATTGTTTCGCACGGTGTAATAAATGTAAAGTTGGTGTTTTCACTCAGTGCATCACAACTTTGTCATTTTTCTTTCAATTCTATTGATGTTAGGCTTAATATTTGCTAAAATAGTGTATATTTTATTTTAGATTTTAAAACCAGAGAAGATAATTTATTTTTTCTATAAAAAAATATTCGAAAATTTATGATTTTTTAAATTGGTCGAAAATTTACATTGTTACAACTTTCACCGTCAGTAACTTCCCCAAATCTCATCTGATTTGGACAATCTATATATCACTAAAAAGGCACTAAGGTATTATCTTCTGAACGACTACCAGCTCGTGTTAATCGGATAATTCTTTTAGGAGATATGTGCTCATAACTGAAACAACAGAAAAAAAATTGTTTTTCGAAGATTTTTTGAAAACGCTTCTTCAACAATTTTTTGGTTTTCAGTTTCATGTTCAGCGGCCAAAGTTAGTCTAGAAAACACTTTTATTTTTAGGTGCACGCGATTGGCCCGTTTTTTGTCGAGTAGTGTTATGATGCACTGATCGCAAAACAATCGAATCCTCCTGCTCGGGTAACTTAAAAAAATCCAGATCGTAGTAACGAAGCAAGATTTTGTGTTTTTTTTCGAGATTTAAGATGGCATTTGGAAATGACGAATTTGCTCCCCCAAAAGTTTTCCTAATTTCACGAAAGTTTTTATTAATTTTGGAAAGATTTAGTAAGATTATCCTTTTATCCATTTTTCATTTTTTCTCTGGGATTCTATTGCTTTCTATAAAATTTCAAGCACATATACGTTTAAAAATAATTTGTCTCGTCGTTTAAAAATAAAAGTCCGTTTACTGTTCAATGGAATACAAATTTTCAAAAAAAAAAAAAGCAAAAAGCATAACCGGAAATTCCCCTTATTAGTTTTGTACGCAAACTTATGCTGCACCGTTTTGTGGGGCCCCCTCAGCCGTCGCCGCCCCGGGCCCCCGAGCACCTTAAGCCGCCACTGCTCATTACAAAAGCAATACGAAAGAATTACAAGCATTTATATTTTTTCAAATGGGAGCAGTTCCCTAGACTCGCAGCAGAATTTAATTGCGGAATATTATAGTGAAACTTTTTCGCCACTTCACATGGCAAAGGTGCTGTAGACGGAGTAGGTGCCGTAGTAAAACGAAAAGTCTGGCAAATTGTCAAAGCAAGAAATATTGCTCTCGAAGATGCTCAATCTTTTCATGAATGTGCTAAGAATAACATTTATGGAGTCAACCTATTATATATCCCTGGAGAACAAGTTCAAGGTTTTTCTAATCAACTGAGTTATGAGAGTTATGGCAAAATGTTCCAAATATCAAAGGAGTTAAAAGTTTGCATTGGTTTTCATATTTCGACAGTCAATTTATTGAAGTTGCTCGAACCGCTTATTCATTAAAGAAGAAAATGAAAATAAACCACACTAAGAACTTTTAACTTTATTTTTTCCTTATTTTGATTACTATTACTGATGATGTCGCGTCCGTATTCATGCTATACCTAATTAAAAAAGTTAAGAGAAAATTCTCATATTTCATAAGTCTACGAAGAAAAGTTATCCTTTGACCTTCATTTACATGTATATATATTATATAAAAAGAAAGTTCCCAAAAATTGCTAAATTTTGTATATTTCTATAAGAGCTTAACAAAAAAGTCTATTTTGTGTCGCGTCCGTTTCATTGCATAATTGCTTATAACTTTGTACTAAATCTTTCCAATATATTTCTAAAATGTAGTACTATTTCAGCGCGTTAGAACCCTAAAAATACGTATCGGCTCTTTATGTTTCTTTTTTGTTTTTGGTGTAATTGAAAGCGTGCGAATGTCGCATCCCTGCCACTGGGAGATGCCCATATGTGACGTTAGTGCACACTACTATTTCACTGCTCGCAGCTGTACACATCTAAAAATAATTTGGTGGCAACTTAGAATGCCCTTGTTTTAAAAAAGTGCGTCTAGTGTCATATAATGTATGTGCCCAGTCGGAAATTTGGTAAGGTGATTCCAAAGTAATGCTTGATTTATGCCTTATTTCGTATGCTGAAAACAGAACCGTACAGAAGTAAGGTATTCGTAAGCGAAGTTATGAATACTTAAATTTTAAGCTTACAAAGTAAGCGAGGCAAAGTATGTATGAAAAATATAAAAACACGACGACGTTCGAACGAAGACAAATGCTTACCCGGTAAGGTATTCGTAAGCGGAGTTATGAATACTTCAATTTTAAGCTTACAAAAAGAAGTCAAGCAAAGTATGTATGAAAAATAAAAAAAATATTAGCTACCAAAAGTAAGGTATTAGTAAGGTATGTTCCGAGTAGCTCCGATTGTAGCTTACGCTAGGAAAGCAAACAAGGAACCAAACGAAGTTTGAAAAAAGTCGATTTTAAAACCCGAAAGATTGTTCGTATCGTCATTTCCAAGTGCACTTTACTTTGTAATGTATGTGGAATGTACATATGAGTAAAAGAAGTTTGGAAGAAAACAGTGAATGAACAAGCGTAGCGGGTTGGGCTCGGTAGTCTAAAGGGTAGAGCGCTGGCTTTTCATGCCAGACGCCCTGGTTCGAATCCTGTGCGGGCTGTTGAACACTCATATATTTCCATCGCTATCCACATGAAGCAGTTGAGAATTACAAGAAACGCACAAGTCAAATTATCGCAGGCAATAATAAAATTTCCAAATAAACCTTCCATCGTAAGTAGCGAGTAAGGCATAAATGGAATAGGTCATTTAATTTTTATAATTTTAAGCCCATTCCAATAGCACATTACGGCCCCCTTACGTTTTCCTTAATACGCTACATTACTAAGTAAAGTACATTTGGAATGGGAATGTCTTCGGAGAGATGCTTACTTTTTCATCAATACGTAAAGCATGTTATGGGTTATGGGTATGCGCTCACTTTCGCATTACCTTAATATACGAAAAAGTAAACAGTATTTGGAATGCAAGCACGAAGTATTCCGAGCATTTTCTTTGCATTCCGTTTCTATTTACAATAGTAAGTGAGAGTGTAAGCATGTGTGATTCTCTTTATACTTTACGAAATAATGCTTACGTCAGGCGGCCATTTCTTTAAAAAAGTAATGGGAATTCGTAAGGGAAATATGGAGTACTCCACAACGAAAAATAGGCATACTGTAATGCATTGATTCATCGTTCCATTTCCGACTGGGTGTATGCAAACATACAGATCTTTGTGTAATTTGAGTATAAGAGCTCTGCACATGGCTTTGTGTTCGCTGTAGTGTTGTAGCTAGGGTTACCACCTCTTTAAAATGGCTGTCAAGAACACTTAAAAATGCTATAAACAATCATACGTTTTTAGTTTTCAGAGTACAGAATGTCCATCTATTAAAACTTTTGTATACATACATACATATATAGTATACAGAAAAAGCTTCCAAAAAACTTTAACATATAAACGTGAACATAACAAAACAAGTAAACATAAAAACATAGGTACGAAAACAATTTAAAAAAATAATTAATTCATTTACAAAAAATATATCTATGTCTTTTTCAAAGACTATTTGCTTTTAAATAAATATTTGTCATTGCTTTTTGCTGCTTTAATCAGACTTATATTGCATTTAATGAAATCATTAACTCAACTCAGATTATTAAGATGCATTTCGTGATTGTTAACAAATGAAATAGTAGTTTCGTGTTCGTGGAGGACATTTTACCCTCTTTGGAGGACGGAGGACATTTGAGTAATTTGGAGGGCTGGCCTCCACAATGGAGAACGGGTGGCAAGCCTAGCTGTAGCTCACTTTGCTGTGCAATTTTAATTATTAATTTGTGTGCCAAAATTATCACCAAGCCCATTTGTGGTAATTATTTAATGTAAAGTCCCAGGTGAATTAATTGAAAATGTAAACATAAATAAAAACAAAAAATATCGCCATCAAGTTACAGAATACACGTACATACAATGACAAACACGCAGATATCTGCTTGAGTATCCGCACGTAATTACACTATATACATACATACATGCTGGCCACGCAATACAAAGTGACACGGCACACACTTCATTTCTCGTACAAATTCGCGCTCGTAGTATCGCCCCAAATGGGACACGCGCACACATATCGCGGCCGTGCCATATTTACAATGTGGATTAAACATCCGCCCTGTGTCAACAATATTGTCCATTTGGTCAATTAAATTTGAGCGAAATTTTTCATTTTACCGGCGTTTTTACAATCGCAGTCGTATGCAATTACAACGGCGAAAACTCGCCAGCGAGCGCACGTCGCTGCAGCGAGCGAGCCCATTACGGTGACCCGCCAGCGAGCACACCAGCATAATTCATGCCGATTAAGTCTGCGAATGCACTCCACATGCCGCTTCGATATTGCTCGCGCGCCTTGCCCATCTGCAACGAACGCGCTTTTAATCCAACTCGTACAAGCTGCGGCTGTCCGCTATGGCGCGCCAGGACGTTCGCCCTGGGTTAATTAAATTATAAAATCTGTAATGTGCCAGTGCATTAATAGCCGTAAAAACTGAATGGCAAAATGTTTAAAATTTTTATTTCATAGCAAAGTGGGTGCCAATAAAAATGTTTCGAGAATTTTACTTGAAAATTGTGTGCATCCACTTTGCATATTTTCTTGCGGAACTCGCACAACGGTGGGTAAACAAGTACGCACAATGAACTAATTAAGGGATCACTTTGTGCCATTGTAGGCACACTTACAAAGTTTGTGTCAGCAAATGATTTCCCGGGAGAGTGCTATAGAAGCCAGTTGGTACCCACTTGGGCGTGTGACAAATTTACTCATGACCTCACTACAAATTTTCGCCTAATAAAGATACATAAATTTCATATTAAAAATGCCATATTAAATTAAAAGCGATTTCCCTCGTGAGCGTGCTTACTGGCGACTGTAGGTGCACACTGAAAAGGAAATACAGCGAGGTAAACATTTATAACCTAGCTAATTTTTAGCTAAAAACAACAGTATCGCTGAAAGTTAAGGTCCGGCTTGCAAATGTGCAATATATACTAAATATGTTTACCACGAAAACATGTTGATGCAATATGTGTACATGTATATATTTTTATACATATATACTTACACACACAGTCGAGGCCGACAGGTATACCTTTGAAGTTGTCAAGAAATTCGTCTACCTTGGCACCGCCATAAACAGGAGCAATGATGTCAGCCGGAGATAAAATGAAGGATTACTCTTGCCAATAGGTGCTACTACGGTCTCTGTAGGCAACTGAGTAGCAGAGACGTCTCTCGCTTATTATGCCCGTGCGCCTCTATGTTACACTGTCGCGTAACAACACTGCGGCCCTTGGTGCTCGAGAAGAAGGTACTTTCCAAGATCTTGGGCCCTGTTTGTACTGGCGACGACAATCGAGTACGAACCAACAACGAGCTGTATGAGCTGTATAAAGACAGCCTCCATGTCTCCTTAAACGTCAGTTGCTTTGCAACAGTACAAAGCATCATGTTCGTAAACAAAAAATGCAACAGTGTTACAATGCATCGTGTTCGTGAACGCATCCAATGAGCAATCGATCGCATCGGCATCGCAAACAACGCATCACTATTATCGACGATGCATTGACATGAATGCGTGATGCATTGACATAAATGTCGCTGTTAACAGTTTCATTTCTGGAATTGGTTTGACTTTCAGTATACTCATAATTCAATTCTCCAGGACCTTCGGAACTTATTATGCTTAACTAGTTTCATGTCTTTTACATCAATTTAACTTAAGATGCGAAATTTCTTTTTTAAAATGCCAAAGGCCTGCTCGACGCATACTCTCGTAGAACTCAAAAAATTAATGAAAGTTTGCAATAATAATTTTTGTTTCGCAGTCCATTTTCACTTTTGCTGTGCGTCCATTTTGCAGTATTTGCTTGCATCAGAACCATTCGTAAACAAAGCAGTGCTGCCACATAAATGTATGCAATATATCACGACTAACTGGCATCACGACAGTAGTGATAGAGCATCACTGCTTTGCATAGGGATGTTTAAGAAGACAGCCGGACAGTGTTGCCGTTGTGCGACTAAAGTGTCAAATTGACCCTTTCTGGAGACCGATGCCACCTGACACCGATTTTTTAAAAATAGGCTTATTTTGACACTTTTCTTCAAAATCATGCAACTTTTGCCCCTTTTTCTTGATCAAAAAGTTTATATGTACATTTTGAAAGTTGTTTCGTAAAGTTAATTTTTTTTTATTTTTGCGTGTTTAAAAATACTCAAAATATGCCTTCCTTTTAGTATTCACTTTTCAAAGGTAACACGTACTTAAAAATTACACCTCTGGCAACATTTAAACTACTTGCAACCCTTTTATTATGTCAAAGTTTTTCCGTAAAAATGTACAAAATTAATCTGAATTAACGCGCTTTTTTGTGGCATTGCCTAAGTTTTTTGTGCTAAATTAATTTTAATGGCTCCCAATGGATAAGTAAGTATATCACACATATGCTTTGAAATGCAAATGTTTTCATAATATGGTAAATACAAAACATGCATATTGGGACTTTTTAATATATTCCTCATCAATTAATTTGAGGGGGAAACAGTTTTTTTTCACAGAAAATTATCTCGTTCAGAAATTTAATAAAAATAATGAGTTTCGAAAGATAAAATAATGAAAGTGTATATATACATGGTATAAAAAAATTGGATCACTTGATGACACTTTTTTTCGGCTGTGACACTTTTTTTGCGACTTTTTAAAATTTTTCAGCGGCAACACTGCAGCCGGACATGTAGCACAGCGAATTGACATGTCTACCGTAAGGGCGATGAAGCTCCGGCGAAAAAGGTTTTCGATGCGGTAGTTGGAGGTCGACGGCAAAGAGGGAGGCCGTGTCTCCGGTGAAAGGACCAAGTTGAGAAGGCCCTAACTTCTCTTGGTGTGACCAACTGAAGAAGGGGCGCGCAAAGCATGGGCACCTGGAGGGAGCTTTTACGGCAGGCCTTAACCCGGTAACGGGTTGTTTTTGCCAGTTAAGTAAGTAAGTAACCTGTCTACAATAACATTTTCATCAATGTCCATCTCATCTACAGTGGCAATATTCAATCCTCCAAAATGATGGAACACGAACTTATGCAAAATGGATATGAGAGAAAAAAATTTGGCGGGATTCTAAGCTATATAGAAATATATATATATATTAGGGCGGGTTAATTTGTTTTTTGATGAAGCGTATAGCAAAAACGTAATCTATAGGTGATTCTGAGAAATTTTGCTCAAGAGACCATAGCTCTAAGACGGATTTGGAGCCCCCCAAAATTTCATTCATTTCATTCATTCATTCATTCATTCATTAGTTCATTTTAGGCTATTTTTCGACAAAAAATTCCTAATATGTCTACTAAAAATAAAAAAAAATATTGGTATCAATACAGATTCTGAAAGGTGATAAAAATACCTTTCAAACAAACTGGGAATCCGTACACAACTATGTATTTTCATTAAGCTTTTTGCACATTTTTATAATTTATATATATATATATGTATTTTCATTAAGCTTTTTAACCGAAATCAAATAATGAAAATGTTCTTTTGTTTTTTTGATCAACAATTTCTAAGCCTGCTGCTTGTAATCGGCATAAAATCGTAACTGTCTCAGCTGCACATACAGCATAACTTGAGTTGTTGAATGGTCATTGAACTTCAGAACGGCAACAGTATTTTTCATTCCGATATATCGTTTTACTACAACTATCTTTTAAACAACCCGGTTGGCATAGATAAAATTAGATTACAATTTAGATGTATGAATCCACAGGCTGAGATCCAAAACATGCATTTTTTCCTTATCTTATCTTTATATACTACTGTGTACAAAGAATACCCGGAATTTGTTTATAATTCAAAAAATCTTTATTTATTCTTCCAAATCAATTTCATCGCCTTCAAAGTAGTCCCCCCCGATGCAATGCACTTATGCCAACGGACTTTCCAATCTTCGAAGCATGCCAAATAGTCACCTTCCGGTATGGCCTTCAATGCGCGCGGCGATTCACGTTGAATCTCTTCAATCGATTCAAAACGGTGTCCTCGAAGTGGTCTTTTGAGTTTGGAGAATAGCCAGAAGTCACAAGGAGCTAAATCAGGCGAATACGGTGGCTGTGGAACGATATGAGTTGGCGAAATGCTCACGAAGAACCAATGCCGTGTGAGATGGTGCATTATCGTGATGCAAAAACCAAGAGTTGTCTCTCCATAAATCCGGCCTCTTTTTGCGAATAGCTTCACGCAAACGACGCATAACGCTCAAGTAATATTCCTTGTTGACAGTTTGGCCCGGCGGAAGGAACTCATAATGCACAACACCACGATAATCGAAGAAATCGAATTCCGGGTATTCTTTGTACACAGTAGTACATATATATAAAAGAAAGTGGATGTGAGTGTGTAAGCGCATCACGCTCAAACGGACAGGCCGATTTCCATGGAGTTTTTTGGTTGGATTCGTATTGAGTCAGTTTAGGTTCGTGCGAAAAGAAAATTCCGGAAAATCTATTGGAAAAGTTGGAAAATCCCTGTCATATTTAACCGTGAATTCTGAACATTTTCACCATGAAACCATAAGTCACGCATCAATTAAATTCACTAAGAACGAGGGGGCATGGCACCACCCATACAAGCCAAATATTAACACGTTCGCGGACAGTAAAAATTTCAGTGAGCTGCAAATATTGACAGGCTATTTTTGTGGAAACTATAAGCACTATCTGAAATCTGATTACACACATATTCTTAGAGTTGCCAGATTATCATATTTTAACCGTTATACACAATGAATGCTATAGCATTCACGACGATATAGATAAAATTTTTCAACTAGAGTGACATGAATGCTATAGCATTCATTCATAGAAAACATGAGAAGAAGAGGTTTATTATATTTTTTTAACTTTATTTATTTAACAGTAGTTCTCTCTTCGTGTATATATAATAACTGGACGCGGACACTATACTTCAAACCATTTTGATTAAAAAATCTCTCATAAACGGACAAAATTCAGAAATATGCCCAATCAGTTTTTAAAAATCTGTACTACCCTATAATACCTACAAATCTCTCTCTTATTTGAAAATGAACATTTGAAATTAAAACAATCAGTGTTTAGGCCAGTGGCGCACACAGGATTTTATTTTGGGGTGAGAGTTTGCGAATACCACTTGAAACCATATTTTGTCTGGTACAATGTTTGGTTACCACTTATGTTTGGGGGGAGGGGTTTGAACCCCAAAAACCCCGCCTGTGAGCGCCACTGGTTTATGCAATCAACCATTACAAAATTTTTTCAACCAAAGTAGTACTAAAATTTAAATACTTGTACAATTTGTATACTTTACCTATACATGTAATAAATATTAATAAAATATTCAATATTCATAAATTCGTACAAAATATTAAATAACTAAACGAGAAACACTTGGATACAATTTCAACTAATTTTTTGTGCCCCCTCCCCCATAAGCGGACATCTCCTTTAACCGGACAAAACCACTGCGATGCTGAGTGTCCAGTTATGAGGAATTTCACTGTACACCGAAAAAATAAAAATAAAATATTATGAAACTACTTAATGAATCAGTTGCTAATCACTTTGAAATGTATATTCATTACAAAAATTTAAGTTTATAAAAATATAAATGAATAAAAATTGGCTTTAAAATTGAATGCTATACCATTCACGTCATTTTGCATCATTATGAAAATGACTGCTATACACGAACGTGTTAATAATGGAATAATTTCGAAATTGTAAGGTGCACAGCACTGAAATTTAGTATAGCGTCGTCCCATAGATGTTTCATTCTACTGGTAAGATTTGATGGGCGTTTAACAAGGGGCGTGGCACATTTTTTGTGACCCAAACATTCCGCTGAACTATAAGTCGCACAGCAATGAAACTTAGTACGAACCTACCATTTATTCATATCTTTCGACAGAGGGAATGGCGCGAGTATTGGACAAGGGGCGTGGCACCACCCATACAAGCCAAATCTTAATGGAATATCTTCGACATTGTAAGTCGAACAACACTGAAATTTAGTACCCCGTCGTCCCATAGATGAGTCATTCTACTTGTAAGATTTGATGGGCGTTGGATAAGGGGCGTGGAACATTTTTTGTGACCCAAAAATTTTGCTGAACTATAAGTCGCACAGCAATGAAACTAAGTACGAACCTACAATTTTCTCTTTCGACAGAGGGCATTGTGCGGGTATTGAATAATGGGGCGTGACCCTGCCACTATAATTTAAATCTGGTTCAAGCGCAGTCCATTTTTTTACTGAAACTTAGCAGCAGCATTGCTGATTTGTGGGCCTCGAGTGCGTTAATCAGTAGCTCCTCCTCTTCCTTTATTTGGTTTTCTTCGTCAATTTGCATCGCCATAGATTCTCCATCTCGCGTATTTCATTATAAAAAAAAATAAATGTCGTGCGAGACGAAGTTCGCCGGGTCAGCTTGTTTGACATATTTTGGTCCTGCAAGTTTAAAATAGAAAATGTAGTTAAAACGAGAAATGTGTTTGTCCCTAAAATTGTAAAGTCTTTTCAAAGGACATCGGATCAAAAAATGAAAAATTTACTGTGCCAGGTTACTATAAAAAAGCTCTAGTTTCACGCCTATATACACATTTGGATGGGTCCCAACAAAAAAATGTTTTTGTCGCACGGTGTAATAAATGCTAAATAAATAAAAATAGTAAATAAAAGTTGGTTATTTCGCTCAGTGCTTAGTATATTTGTAATTTTCCTTTACTCTATTGATGTTAACTCTATTGATGTTAACTCTATTGATGTTAGGCTTAATATTTGCACAAGTAATATATCTTTCATCTTAGATTTTAAAACCAGAGGAGATAATTTATTTTACAATAAAAAATCATTTAAAAATGTATAATTTTTGAAACTGGAATAAAAATTCCCTTTTTTTAACATTAAATTGATTGCGAACGAGAATATGAAGAAGCAAAAGCAGAAGAAACAAAAGTATACATTTTTATATTTCATTGTAAAGGGAATTTCACAGGCTACAATATGGTAACAAACTTATTGTACCCTAGTAATGGATTTTTTCGAGAAAAAAAACCGTTAACAAAAAATTTTTTATGCAAAATGTTTTTTTCACTTAAAATTTTTTATTAGTACACCTTACGTGTCTAATATTACACATCAAAAGAAAGGTATGAAAAATACCTTTCGTTTGATACCCATATCGTGTAAATCACTTGGAGATTAATTGAGTTTTTTTGATAAAAACTTTGAATTTTGACGCCGAGCCACGCCTTTTATGGGTGTTTCCCAGGCAAAATTTTGAGTTTGTTAGATGCAAAAGCCAACCCTCTATATAAAAGCATACTCATTTATTTTTTTCACGAGGGTTCGCTATACTGTTTTTATGCCTCGACGAGTGGGGTTTTTGGGACATTTTTGTCGAAAACACAGTTTGAAATGTATTTTTTATGGATTGGTGTCTTAAGCAAATTTGTTGGTCGTTAAAATATCTACAAACTTGCCGAAGACAGTAAAGCGATATTCGGAACGATTTAGGAACTATTAGCATTTAAACGTTCGAAGACTAAAATGAGCAAACTTCAAAGTCGGATTTCTCTTAAACTAGAGCCAATCCAGCCAAACGGCTGGTGGATCTCAACTCAGTATACCTATAGAAAAGTTGCTCAGTAGGTCACCCCCATGTCTGAATTTTCGACTTGCACAGTGTTATTTACTAAGCATTCAACCGACAAGTGTTGAATCTGAAAGATGTTTCTCTTCAGCAGGGTTTATTTGCAATAAATTTCGTTCTAGATTAGAGGACAAAACACTTAATGCCTTAGTATTTTTAAGATCTCAGTTTTTATTTAATAAAAACGCTTAACTTTTTATTGAAATCGAAGTAAAACTAAAAGTACAAACAAATGAACTATTTTATTTTTTTATCAAATATGCATATATATGCACTTTATGATATACCTTATGATCAAAAAGGACGGGAATTAAAAAAAAACCGCAAAATTTCAAAATAATAATATAAATTTCTTTATTATCCCCTTCAAAATACTCTCCTCCTGCGTCAATACATGTATGCCAACGTTTGATCCAATTTTCCATACATTTTTATAGGCCGTCAAAAGTATGGCCTTCAGCTCACGCAGCGAATTCTCTTTTATGGCCTCTAGAGTCACAAAAAGCGTTCCCCGCAATGGCAATTTGAGTTTGGGAAATAGAAAAAAGTCACACGGGGCCATGTCTGGACTGTATGGTGCTTGGCTGATGAAATTAGTCGAATTTTTGGCCAAAAATCATCTCTTTGGCCACATCAACACGACGCTGTTTTTGAATGAAATTCAGCTTTTTTGGCACCAGCCGAGAAGTGACGCGTTTCATGCCCAAAATATCAGTTAAAATGTGTTCGGCTGATCCAAATGAGATGCTCAACAACACAGCAATCTCTCTAATCGATACACAACGATTTTCCAACACGATTTGCTTCGCCGATTCGATTTTTTCTTCGGGAACAGACGTTGATGGCCGTCCAGGGATCTCATCGTGCTCTAGGCTCTCTCGGCCGCCTTTGAACCTTTTAACCATTCGTATGCTCGTGTTTTCGACATACACGCTTCACCATACGCCTTTTGCAACATCTTCAACGAATCGGCACACGAAATTTTATCTGGGAAAGCAGATGGTTTAACAAAGACAGCATCTTGACTTTTTACAGGAACCCCAGTTAGAGCGATGTGCCTCCTCCTGGCAGTCATAGAGGGCACTCACAATATGCACTGATGCCTCAAAATAAAATTACGGGTTTTCCATACACGCCCTCTGAACCTAATCAAACCTAACACTAATCCAAAGTTACAATTATATTCGAAATGGGGAGGTTAATGGGGTTTCGACAGTACATTTTGATTATTGCTTTGTAGAAACCCAAAAGTTGACAACCTCACAACTCCGATCGTATGGGAGACGCCCTCTGGTGGTGAATTTCTGAACCTTAATTAATTTTGTCTTTTTTGTACTCAAGAATGTTGGCGATCACTGAATAAATAATTTAAATCGGTTCAGTACTTTCCGAGATACGATGTTTTCTCGCTGACTTAACTACTACCTTTACAAGTGGGGAGCCAATGGCATAGAAAATGGCCAATTTTGTATGGCAACCCCCTTAAGACTTGGAGATAGCGGGTAGGTGTGATTGGAAGAAACATTCGGAAGGGAAAATAAATGGGTGTCGGTCATACATTTGACACGTCTGGGGGCAACCTGGGAGCAGTGGGAGCCTATTAAGGGTTGGAGATTGGGTATAAATATGTTTGAAAGAAATGCTCAGAAGGGAAAACTAGTGGGCCAGTCATAGAGTTTAACCCTCTAAGAGGAACTTCTGACCAGCTGTGGAGCAATTTGTTGAATTTCCCAGCTTTTTTGTGAATTTTGACCTCGATGCGACGCCATTTAGCCCCACTCTAGCCCCAAAAATTGTTGGCTCATACACTTTTTCACCCAACCGCATAAAATGAGAGGTTGCGGAGCATCGAAAATGAAAAATCTTGCACTAAATCATGTCTAATATACATACTCTTTATGATATATGTACATATGTTACAAATCAATAAGTATGTTTAACCCTTCTGTCAATACGAAGGTACCTGGGTACCTTTTGCATTTTTGAAGTAAAAATATCCTACTTTCGGCCAAAGAACGCTATGCTGATATTTTTAGTATTTTCCTAAAAATCAATTGACTACCTATTAGATAACTTATATAGAAAGAAAACTTTTTCTGTACAACTTTTAGAACCGATTTTTGAACACTACCCCTTTGTTCTATACGAAGGTACCCGGATACCTTCATACAAAATACAGTAAAACAATATAGTTTCAACGTGAAATTATTCGTTCATATTTGAGTAAACCAAATTTTAAAGTTGGAATCAAAGTTGTATTCAAAGATAAGTTAAATTCACGACATCCGATCGAAGTCATCGACTTCACATGCATGTTACTACAAGATGTTTTACCCTTTGAAAGGAGAAGTTTACTCTGGAAAACTAGGCAATTGGCAACGTATGTAGACACAAGTAGGCGCAAAAATATTACAAATTTTTATTCAAAGCTTTAAACCTTACGTCCGCAATGCTGCAGCGGATAAGCTGTTTACTTCTGAGGCACTGGCGGAATACCTTTTCGCAAAAAATCTCACTTTGGTGTTAAAAATTAATCCTCGACCCCTAAAGTCATCGATATTCGGCGACAATATTCACAGCGACAAAAACTTTGGAGTTGTACTTTCCAAAGAGCAATGAAGCTGGGTGGTTCTTTCAACTATGCACCACGGCAAAGCAGTACCAGGGAACAACCCGAAACCAAAAATCTTTCGGATTTACAATAGTACAAAGGTCACTTGACGTTATGGCTCAAATGTTGACCCATTTCATTACTAAAAGTGGTAATATATGCACCTTGGCAGCATATATTATTCGCAGAATACATAAATTAGATACCACTAAAAAGTCAGACGCCGTGGGGAATATCTTGAGAAGGTAACGGGAGCAGTGTTGCCATTTTGGTGCTTTTGGAGCTAGATTTAGCTTTTTTTTTTCAAAATTGCTCCAAAAATTTGGTTTTAGCTCCTAGCTCTTTTTTTAGCTCTTTTGAAAATGTTAAAGCTCTTTTTTAGCTACAAAAATTTTGAAGTATAGCTTTATATTTCAATGATTAATTGATCAATTTTCACGATTAATTAAATTGTGAAAATCGCCTTTAAAAATAAATATCGTAAAAAAATAACATGTCGCGACTTTGTTATAAAATTAATTGCGCAATTGAAGCAACGTTTGCCAAATAATATAAAAACACTTAAATATATTTGATATGATTTTTTCCTATTGATAATTCGTTAAAAGCTGTAAAGCCAAAGATATTTGATCATTTTGAAAATGAAAAAATAAGTTCACCATTGATGAAATTACGTGTATAGAAGTTCAATGGCGTGACTATATTTATATATATGGAAGAATTTATGATAAATACACTAGATTTTTGGGTCGAGGTTAGGGAATTCAAGAATTCAGTCAATGAAAATCCATTTAACGACCTGGTAAATTTTGTTTTTACTCTTCTTGTCCTACCGCTCAGCAATGCTGAAGGAAGTTGAAAGATCATTTTCCATGATGAACTTAATTAAAAACAAGCAAAGGAATAAAATTAATTTATTTATGTTAAACTCGCTGTTGACAGTAAGAAGTGGCCTTAAAAAACTGAATAAATGTTGTCATGATTTGTCAATAAATGATGATCTCTTAAACTTAATGACTGCAAACAACATTTACGACTGTAATAGTAACGATTCTTCTTCGGAAGATGAAATATTTGATTTAAGGGGGTAAGTACGTGTAAACGGTATATTTTTGGAATCGCGCATACGCCGGAAAAAATTAATGCAATGTACAATTTTTTTTCATTCTTTTATTAAAAGGTAGCAATGCATGAAAACAATTTTTTTTTTGGCGTGCTCAAAATGGCGGCGGTGGTGGGGGTCCAACGTTGGGCCCAAATTCTAGTAGAAGTTGTGCCGGCGCCCCAAAAATCATCTGAAAAAATATTGCTATTAGTTATTATGGGGAAATATATGTACCTTCTAAACGAACTAACAAAAAAAATATTTTCTCGAAAATACAAAAATACGCTCCAACCGAAAAAATTACCTTTTTTTTCTTAATTTCCCTTATTTTATTTAAACTACAAAGAATTTTAAAAAATGTAAGCCTTTTAAGTTTTGTTGTACCGACAAATGTGCAAAAGTGAATTTTATTTCATTTTAAATTAACAGATATTTATTGAACAGATATATAAGTTGTTGTTTAGTTTATAAATATATTTACGTATAATACGTAAAAAATATTAATATTGATAAATGCTTAAAAAATAAATTCCGCTCTTTTTTTAGCTCTAAAAAAATTTGTGTAGCTCTTTTTTGCTCGTTTTTTCACAATTTTAGCTCCAAACCAAATTTTTTTTCTGGCAACACTGAACGTGAGGGGTTGGTAGTTCAAACTCCCCAAATATTTGCTAGCTACAAAAATTATGGGTGACGCATTGATTTCATATGGTATTGGGGTCAAAAATTTTATGAAGACCACCTCCTAAAATGAAATCCTGTGGGCCCCGCTGATGCCGAAAATTCAGAATAGACAAAACAATGCCCTTGTTATCACAATTTTTACACTAACAACGGTTTTGAAGCAGTTTGCGGAGCACAGAAACCCTTATGTTCGTTTCTGCAAGCGTCAGCAGGAACAAAACGAGACTCGGACCACCGGCCAAAAGCCCATTAGTCATGCTATATCTATTCCGATCAACGTAAGCAATAACGTAAAACCCGAAAATGCTAAAATTATTGCACTATTAATATGTGTTTAATATTTTTAACTTAAATTATCAATAAATAACGCTTTCTTTTATAAGCCAACAACGATTTTTTTAATTTGTGCGCTATTATTTTCACTTTACTCATACAAATTGTATGACGGTACCCGGGTACCTTCATATTGATGATAGGTGGAAATTTTTCGTATTGACAGAAGGGTTAAGGGCCAATTTTTCAGTGCGAGTTTAAACGCAGTTTGCTTGAACTTGGTTTAAATATAAACTCAGTTTAAACGAGAAAGCAGTTTTTCAGTGCTGGTTTAACTGGAGCAAATATTTGTCATTTGAGTGTGGCAATACTGGCAATATTTTTATCTAAATAATAATTTTCCTTTGTTTTGATTGCCATTCGTAAATAATTCTTTTCGCTCAAATAACGTCATGCTTCAATTATAAGGTTGTAGCAAGCCACCGGCTGATTGTTTATCGCTTCTGTCAAAATCGTCGGTGTGCTGTGTTGCCGCATCGGTTGAAATGAAAATACCTGACTGAAAACACCTGACCTGAGCACTTTTCCCGTTTTTTCACTCGAAATACAGCGCCGTCTGGCAACAATCACTTCTGTTTGTTTTCAGTTTCTCCCTCTTTCGTCGGAAAATATCAACTGATTTTGGCAGTAGCGATAAAATCCTACCAACAAAATACATGTGTTTTTTGGTGTTGCGGGGATGCTATAACCTTATTATTGAGCCATGAACATATATGTAATACTTCTATATTGGCACTAATCAGTGGCGTATCCAGGATTTCATGAAGGGGGGATATTGGAAGAATTATTCAACATATTTTTATACTTTTTTCAACATGGTTTACGCTTTTCTCAACAATTTTTTACGCCTTAAGCTTTGCGTTTATTTGCTTTTTAATTTTAATTGCTTTTTTCTCAAAGCAAAATCACATACCGTGCTTTGGGGATATTGGGGACTGACGGGGATTTAGGGGACAAAACTTTTTTTTCGACTTTGAATTGTTGTGTAGACCGTACCTTACGAGCTACATTCAAACCTAAGGTCTCTTTGGAAAGCCTATTCATTTGGTAACACTACTGCGTCATGGAGAAGTGACAATATAGCTGTCATTTCGTTGTATACGCAGTTTTGTTGAGTGTTTATTTTGCGTGTTTTTTTTTTTGCTCTAAACATTTGCTCACCAAGGTAAGATGAAATATTTTTTGCTACTTTTTCTCGTGTTTTTCTAAAAGTTTAGAGCCTCATCAACAAAATAAAAAAAAAAAATTCGTGATTTATAATTTTTTTCGTGAGATATCTTGAGAAAAGTGAAAAAAGTCACTTTTTCGCAAATTCCGGGGTAATAAGGGACATCGTTTTTGTATGTTTTAAATTGTGTTTACATGCGAACAAGTGTATAATATGTTGTGAAAAGTGTTTTTTTAGTCTACATAATTGTTATTTTGTATGTTGTTTATGTTATTTTATTTTACAAATAGATGGCTAGAAAGCACAAACCGAAGCCTGGTACTAAACTTCGTCGAAAACTTAATCTAACTGATCTTGCAAAAGCCGTTGAGCTAGTGAAAAATGGCATGACAATTCGAATGGCAGCTGATAAATTTAATTTGCCAAAAAGCGCTCTACATCGTCGTGTTCAAAATCCACAGACTGCAACGCAAGTGGGTCGTCCATCAGCTATTTCACCTCAATTGGAAAAGGTTATTTGCAATCGTTTGATGGTATGTGCCGATTGGGGTTATCCTTTGCGTTTATGTGAATTGCAAACGATCATAGCTGATTTTTTGAAGCAAAATGACATCATAATACCAAGATTCAAAAATAACATCCCCGGTGAAGACTATTTACGTTCATTTTTAAACAGACATAAAAACGATTTGTCAAATCGTTTCTGTCGTAACATCAAACGTGCTAGAGCTGCAGTAAATGTAAAAACTGTGTCAGATTATTTCGAAAATCTGACTGAAGCACTGAATGGTATATCACCGAATGCCATTTTTAATTACGATGAGACAAATTTTACCGATGATCCTGGTGCGAAAAAGGTTTTGTGTCGTCGCACAGCAAAGTACGTTGAACGCATCATGAACAACAGTAAAGCCAGCACTTCTGTTATGTTCATTGTTAGTGGAACGGGTGAAGTTTTGCCACCGTATGTTGTGTACAAAGCGACCAATTTATACAACACATGGATTGATGGTGGTCCACCAGGTACCCGTTATAATAGAACAAAAAATGGTTGGTTCGATGCCACAACTTTTTTTGATTGGATTCGTACAATTGTCGTGCCTCATTTGAGATGAATCGAAGGTTTTTTATAAGATTTGTTTTATACTTTTCACGGTTTTTCATTTGTGTTCTCTTTTGTCCGTCTATAGGGAAAAAATTTATCATTGGTGACAATTTGTCTGCACACATATCGTTGGAAGCGATTGAAATGTGTGAGCTTCACGACATTCATTTCATTTTTCTTCCCTCAAACTCGACTCATTTGCTTCAGCCATTAGACGTTGCGGTTTTTTCATCTCTCAAATGTAATTGGCGTGAAATTCTGACCGATTGGAAACAAAAAGAAGGACAGAATGAGGTCACTGTACCAAAGCACAAGTTTCCAACATTGTTGAAAAGATTGATAGACCGTGTTGGTGATACTCTTCAAAACAATGCTGTAAGTGGCTTCCGAAAGTGTGGAATCATTCCATTGAACCCACAACCAGTGTTGGCAAGGCTTCCACCTATGCAGATGAATGAAGAAGATTTACAAAATGCACAAAATGCCGTCGATAGTAGCTTCACTAGCTTTTTAAATGCACTACGACCAGTTCAATCGAATACTCGAAATAAAAAAAAAAAGTCTCAAAGGGGCACCCGGAAAAAGTGTTTCTTGTGATGATCTTCGTGTTGTGGTCGATTCAGAAAATGTTCCATCAACTTCAGCATCGACTTCTATGGCGCCTTCAACTTCTAAACCCAAAAAAATTCAACAACGACATGAGTCAACGCGTCAAATTCCACTACGAAGTTGCCGAAAGACCAATGCCGCTTTATTGGAATCTTTAAGTGATATAGAATCATCCGATTAACCCTATTTATCACTTTTTTCTCTTTCTTTCTCTTTTATCTTCTAATTTAATAAAAAAAAATAATCATATTTTACAAAAAAAATGAGTTTTTCATTGATATTTCAACAACTGTCCCTAATATCCCCATTCGACTTTTCACGGAATTGAGTATATTCAATGCCCTGCAGGAAAATCTGTTATTTGAAAACCCATTTTTGTGTCAGATTTTGAAAATGGAATGTTTAATTAAGATTTTGCTTCAATTTGCATGCATTTTAGAGCATCCGAAGTATGGTACATGAAATTATATAAAAATCTAATTTTTGTAATTAATAGTATAATATAAAATAAGATCAAGCCTTCGTTGCTTAGTACACATTTTATCGATCACTTTTTCTGCCGTTCATCATGTGTACTGCCAACATTGCTAATATGGCGTTCAAACTGACTCATTTAAACTAGTTTAACCCTTTCGCTACAGGTTTTTACTGGGGAAAGATAACATTTTAAATTTTACGTCTTAAACTTCTATGTGGTTATATTCCCAACATTCCATAAAAATATTTTTAATTTTTATACTCGGACCCTGTATTTTAGAGTGTTTTTCTATAAGAGCAACCACATCGTTGTGGCTGTAATAATTACGAAAACATTAAATTTTGTACGCATAACGAAAATTTGAATATTTTTTTCATTTATTTCAGCCAAAATTAAAAAATAAATGTATCTAAATTGAAAGAAAACGTCAAATCAAAAAGGTTCTCTAATTTTTTCTGCTTCTTCTTCCTCTACTATGTCAAGATATACTATTAAAAAAACGTGTATACTTCTGTTCTTTAAACTTTAATACTCAGTTTATTAATTTCGTATTTTTCCTAAAACTTCAAGCTATTCTTAAGACCAACAAAAAAATCTATTCTTGCCATAGAGGATGCAGACTTTCACAAAGTAGCATGTTGCCATATGGCAACAAAATAGCGAAAGGGTTAAGTAAAAAGAGCTTTTTGTTGAAGACGACCGTCCAGACTGCTCAATGAGGTTCAATTTGACAGCTGTTCGTTTACAAACAACAAATAAATATTTTTGTGAACTGAAGTGCTGCGAGCATGATTCGAGCGAAATATTGGCGCATATTTCACAATCCACGGCAAAATATTAGACGCCTTGTATTCAGATGCCATAAAAAGGCGATGAATGGAATGAAAGTAGTGCGAGCAAAACAATTTTTTTCATTCATTCCAAATTTTTCAAGTTTTCAATTTTTCTTTGGTTTTGTTTTGATGAAATGACAGTTGAATTTTAAGGGGTGTGTTTCATATCAGGTGTACAACTTTGCTTCCGCCGTTTTTTTCCAAAATTAAAAGCTTTATTGCGAAAAAGTGCTTACAGATGTATTATTCAAAGTATTGTCCGTCGCTAGCGACAACTTTCTCCCATCTTTCCGACAATTTTCGGATCCCGGCTCGAAAAAAGGAGTCCTCTTTTGACGCTATCCATGAAGCCATCCATTTTTCCAATTCTTCGAAGGATTGAAAATGTTGATCTGCCAGGCCGTGTGCCATCGAACGGAATAGGTGGAAGTCAGAAGGGGCGACATCTGGGGAATACGGCGGGTGGGGCAAGACTTCCCATTTCAGCGTTTCCAGGTACTTTTTGACCACTTTTGCGACGTGAGGCCGAGCATTGTCGTGTTGGAGGATGACTTTGTCATGTCGCTCTTGATATTGTGGCCGCTTTTCTTTTAGAGCGCGACTAAGGCGCATCAGTTGCGTTCGGTAGCGATCTCCTGTGATGGTTTCACCCGGTTTTAAGAGCTCGTAGTAAATCACACCGAGCTGATCCCACCAAATACAAATCATAACCTTGGCGCCGTGAATATTCGGTTTTGCCGTCGACGAAGAAGCATGCCCGGGCTTTCCCCATGATTTTCTGCGTTTAGGATTATCGTATCGAACCCACTTTTCATCACCGGTTACGATTCGATGTAAAAACCCCTTACGATTTTGTCTTTGAAGCAGTTGCTCACATACAAATAGACGGCGCTCGATGTCCCTCGGTTTCAACTCGTACGGCACCCAGTTTCCTTCTTTCTGAATCATGCCCAGGGCCTTGAGACGTTTAGAAATGGCTTGCTGACTCACTCCCAACGATTCGGCAAGCTCTTCTTGGGTTTGGCACAAATCTTCATCAAGCAATGCTTCTAGTTGTTCATCTTTGAAGGTTTTTTCTCTTCCACCACCATGTTTGTCTTCGACATCGAAATCACCATTTTTAAAACGTTGAAACCACTCCCGACACGTTCTTTCACTCAGAGCAGCATCACCGTAAGTTTCTGAGAGCATTCGATGCGCTTCAGCTGCATTTTTTTGCGAATTGTAACAGAAAAGTAAAACTTCCCGCAAATGGCGAGAATTGGGCACATAAACGGACATTTTCGAGCGTGAATAATACGAAAACAAGAACAACTGTCACTGAAACGGCGATGACAATTCGTTAGGCACTGTCCACACTCACTTTAAAGGCATTACCATCTATGTATTTCAACCAGCCTCAGCCGGTACAGCCACCTATCGGAAAACGGCGGAAGCAAAGTTGTACACCTGATACATGAATAGTTGTGTTTCATTGGTAAAAAAGCTTTTTCATAGAAAGCTTTCGGATACAACCCTACGCTAAACTCGTCTCAAAACATGTTAAATGGTTTAACACGTTTAATTTAAAACAACAATTGCATGTGAATAAACAGGTTTTCGAACTGGTTTTGTTCATTTAACTTGTTTAAGCACATTAAACACGTTTAAGTCGTCAGTTTGAACGCCATATAAACCATTCAGGCGTTCCTTGATTGAAATAAAAAAAACAACAAGTTAAAAAAAAATGTTGTATTTTTATATCACCCTTATTACCCTTATTAAGTACCTGTCCAATGCTGTTCCGAAGATAAGTTTTCAGGCGTTTCAGTGTTGAAAATGATCGCTCTGATGTTGCTGTAGATACCGGCAGAGTAGCTAAAATGCTGAGCAATTTGTGCAAGTTAGAAAAAGAGACTTCATCATAATCTCTTGATAATCTGTAGAGTTACACAACAGCCAGACCAATTTTTCGTTCTGTCGGTGACAAAACCGCTCGCCAAGAACGTAACGGTTGTAATCAAGAATGAACCTCGTTAACACCAATAAGAGATATATGAAAAAAGTGGGTTTAGTGACAACTGCTATGTTCGTCCTATGAAAAGGACACACTAAGTAAACAATTGCTGGGTTTTCGCCGAAGATGCCCCTTTGAGCACTTCTCATCATAACCAGGATATGTTGGTGAAAAAAATTACCTGAAGTTATATCGTTTTACAAAAAGTCAAAAGAAGTAGTTGACACTTTAGACCATTTGGTTGTTCACCAACTATTCCGTCAAGCGAAAAAATAATCGCTTTTGATCCCAGCTGGAATCAAAACAAAAAGTACAAGCGGCGAATTTTTCTTGAAGACTAAGATTTGAGTTTAGTAAAGCTAAAGATTTTGCGTAGAGCAACGTTACCGAAAGGAAAATCTTCATGCTGACTTCTTATCTCAATACAGCCAAATTACCAAACCTTGTCTGAAAATCATAGCCGACCAAGGGGGGATCTATCCCCCTAATCCCCCCCTGAATACGCCACTGGCACTAACCTATCTTCACAATGTGTTTTCATTCGGAAATCAAAGGGAGACAAGCGATGAGACAGAAAACACGAAATTTTGCGAATGTATTTCTTTGCGTGTATACATGTGCACTTCTACACATGAACAACTGTCAAACTGCTCCAGGGGCGGTTGAAGAAAAAGGTAGGCTTTTCAGTCAATTTCGACAAATTTTTATTTATTTCCAGTAAATTTTCACCGCACCTGACTTTTGACATATGCCAAGGTACATTCGTTTATACGCTTTCTCGCTCACATTTCACTATTGCTGTACTGTGATGTTGGCGAATGTACCTTGAGCTTAGTGCCAATATACTTAGAAGTATTACATAAATGGCCATGAATAACGTATTTCATCAAAAAATTCAAAATAAGCAAACGGAGCACAAATTTTTCGTCTCGGGAAATCGAATGTCTTCTTGCACTTGTGAAAAAAAATAAACAAGTGCTCGAGTGCAAGAAGACAGACCGCGTGAGTGCCGAGGAAAAACAAACCAAATGGAAAGAAATTGAGGACGATTTCGATTCAAAATTTGTTGTTAACTTCCGGTGCGCGAAAACGTTGCGCACAAATTATGAAAATCTAAAAAAATAGTGCAAAAAAGAATTTCGCTCACGACAGGCAAGAGCAGTACAAAACAGGAGGAGGATTTTCAAATTTCCAAAATAAATGAAATGTCAGAAGCTGTTGACAGTTTAAACTTAGTTTAACCCTGCAGGGTTGGGCGTTTAAGTTTGACTGAAAAATTCTATTTTGCGTTTATACTAAGTTTAAACTAGAAACTGAGTTAAACTCGCACTGAAAAATTGGCCCTAAGCAATTTGGGAAAATTGTTTTATTTTAAAAATTTGTTTTATGAATCCCGGGATCCCGGGATTCGAATTTTCAATCCCGAAAATCCCGGGATCGCAAAATGGCCAACCATTGCGATCCGTAATATGTACATACATACATATGTACATATCGTCTGTACCTCGATCGCAGCACTTCTGTACAGAGCAATAAAAAGAGGTAACAAATTGTTTAGATACATACATTCTGTATTTCAAGCATCTTCAAAATTTCAATTCAATTCAATCGCTTTCAAAAGAATTTTTCTATTTGAATTTTAGACATCTTGTAGGGCTTTGTATTGTTCACGACACCAGTAAAGAGTTGTGCGTTGACACTGTTAACGACATGGTCAATGACAAAGAAAGATCGACGGCCGTTCTGCGAACTGGGTACTTTCCGCACCACGTTAGACATAAATCTACATATAACTCTTTTTTCCTGGTTTCCCCTGTCAGGTCGGTGTGGTCATCAAAATTACACCGAGCACGTCACCCCTTCGCATTACGCAACATTGTTGCCATAGTTTAAGCTGTTTAATTCTTCTGGGATGGATTTATTCACTTTATGCCAGAAGGCGTGAAAATATTTCATGTAGGTTAATTTGGCCCTATAATGCTGTACTAATGGCTACGTCCCATTACATAAACTCGTCTGTACAGGAATGCGCATAAACAACGACCTTTTTGGTTTATGTTCACGTGTGAATTGTTGCGTGTCATTAGTATTCGTTAACTAAGTCGGCTATGAGGAGACAAATGAAATCATTTGCAAGAAAGAGGACTCCTCGTAACGCTTATGCGGAACAATCGCTTATGTAAGAACTTAGGTAAAAATCTACATATACATCACATCTCTTTGAAGCGGAAGTTCTCACCAAGTACATGATAATTGTCATTGAATTTTTTAATGAATAAACATATGTACATACGTGCATAAAGTACTCGTATGTGTGTGTATGTGTTCACAATATTCCTATAAACACCTACAAATGTATTAATCCATTGCGATGGTTAACAATGCAATGGATGTGCAAATTTAAAACATGTATACTACAAATATCAACACCAATATGACGAAACATAGCGGAATGAAACACTGCCGTCAACTTTCCAGTGAGAGCTTCCAGGCGTTTACAAGGGCCAATACTAATGAAGAACTCTCCCCAGCTATACTGCAATTTCTGCTTTTGCGCAGTAGAGCAAACCATCTTAAGTGCTTGAAGGCGGAGCACTTTCGTCAACGAGCCGGATTCTTATAGGTTAATTTATTTTCGTGATTCTGATTCGGCAAAAATGGTTTCTTGGGTTTCTTCTTATTAAAGTCTTCTCCTATCTCCAAGATTATGTGAGTATATTTTTAAAGCAGCACATCCTAACTATTGCGATGTCAATAATATTCAAATATGATAGAAGGAAATTAGAGATAGTTGCAATAATTTTTAATTTTCCATTCACATTATGAGATGATCAAAAGTGAACCAAATCTGTATTTTCAAAACAAGAACAATATTTGCAAGCTACGCATTAAACTACGCATATGTATGCTTTCATTAAATATTTATTGATTACAGTTAGTGTCCGACCGAATATTCGGTTTCGGTTTCGGTTTCGGCCCAAATAAGTGGTTTCGGTTTCGGTTTCAGTTTCGGCAAAAAAATGGCCGAATAGCCGAAACCGAAACTTTCTAAAATATTTTTTACATTTTATTGTGTAGCAGATATATAGTAAAAGGAGGAATAATTTAGATGCCACCAATGTAAATAAACTTCTTTTTTTAGCATATAATATTAAATTATTTAATTTTGAATATTAGCGAGTAAGGTACGAAAGGGTGATTTTTTCATGTTAACGTTTTTAAAAAATGATTAAATTGTTTTTTTTTTAATAAGTATTTATTTATTTATGCTATGTTTGTTTGTTTGTTCTTTATTTACTTCATGTAAAACTCGTTTGTTGAAAAAAGTGCTTGATATGGTGATTTTTATTTCAACTAGAAAGTTTCGGTTTCGGTTTCGGCCGAATATTAAAAAAAAACCGAATATTCGGTTTCGGTTTCGGTTTCGGCCCAAAAAAGTGGTTTCGGTCGGACACTAATTACAGTTAACCCTTCCTTACATGACATTACATATCGTTATCTTAATACAGAAAGGTCCCAACTATCAGGTGTACAACTTTGCTTCCGCCGTTTTCCGATAGGTGGCTGTACCGGCTGAGGCTGGTTGAAATACATAGATGGTAATGCCTTTAAAGTGAGTGTGGACAGTGCCTAACGAATTGTCATCGCCGTTTCAGTGACAGTTGTTCTTGTTTTCGTATTATTCACGCTCGAAAATGTCCGTTTATGTGCCCAATTCTCGCCATTTGCGGGAAGTTTTACTTTTCTGTTACAATTCGCAAAAAATGCAGCTGAAGCGCATCGAATGCTCTCAGAAACTTACGGTGATGCTGCTCTGAGTGAAAGAACGTGTCGAGATTGGTTTCAACGTTTTAAAAATGGTGATTCACGGCGCCAAGGTTATGATTTGTATTTGGTGGGATCAGCTCGGTGTGATTTACTACGAGCTCTTAAAACCGGGTGAAACCATCACAGGAGATCGCTACCGAACGCAACTGATGCGCCTTAGTCGCGCGCTAAAAGAAAAGCGGCCACAATATCAAGAGCGACATGACAAAGTCATCCTCCAACACGACAATGCTCGGCCTCACGTCGCAAAAGTGGTCAAAAAGTACCTTGAAACGCTAAAATGGGAAGTCTTGCCCCACCCGCCGTATTCCCCAGATGTCGCCCCTTCTGACTTCCACCTATTCCGTTCGATGGCACACGGCCTGGCAGATCAACATTTTCAATCCTTCGAAGAATTGGAAAAATGGATTGCTTCATGGATAGCGTCAAAAGAGGACTCCTTTTTTCGAGCCGGGATCCGAAAATTGCCGGAAAGATGGGAGAAAGTTGTCGCTAGCGACGGACAATACTTTGAATAATACATCTGTAAGCACTTTTTCGCAATAAAGCTTTTAATTTTGGAAAAAAACGGCGGAAGCAAAGTTGTACACCTGATAAATTTTTTTCAAACTCGAGTTTTTTGCAGATTTCGGTAAGCCACTATTTCTTGGAAGTTATTATTATTATTACTATTATTATTATTATCATCCCACGCCACTCTCCCCCCCCCCGCACACCACGCGAGACGTTGCACTATGGCTCGGTTAGCCTTTTTTCGTTGCAAAAATCATAACTTCTTCATAACAGGGTGCCACAGTAACAGGGGGCTTTAAAATTCGTTGCCAAAGTTTAGATTTACTAAAACTTCATACTACAATGAAATTACTTTTTTGTTTGCATTACAAAATTTAATTTTTATATATATTTTTTTTCTAATAAATTAATATAATTTATTGATTCATACGTAATTTTTTACAAAATTTTTTTTTTTTTTAAAGTTAGATTTTTCAAAATCGCTATCTACGCTGGAAGGAATGTCTAATAATGAAATCATTTCTAAGCTATAAGTATCTGTAAGTTCTTTTTGTGATCTTACAGATCTCATAGATGAAATATCTGGATCTGAAGAGACTGCTAACATGTTGAAAAGGTCTTAATTTTGTCTAGCTCGTGATATTTTGCAAGTGTTTATACATCTATACCTTTTGTAGTCCTTATTTTTGCACTCTTGAGCTTCTTCAGACAACTCCCCTATTAGTAAGCATTGGTATTCTATCCTTTCCGTGTGCTAAAATTTTATGTACCGTAGGAGTAAGTTCCTTCTCAGGATACTTCTGAAGCAGCAGTTCGGCAGTTTTGGATGCATATTCACCAAATTTGGGTCCATTAACCATTTCCTTGCAATTCAAAACATTCAAAATTACTCCCAATCTTAGCACAATATATTTATCAACTCCAGTTATTCGAGCAGTCACTTCATCGTTTTCAAAAAACCTGCGTGAAGAGTTGCCATCATTTGTATTCCCATACCCATACTTTGGAGAGTCTACTTTCAGCCCAAGCTCTTTGAAGAATTCATCTTGAATTATTTTTTTCTGATATTCTTCTTTTCTTTGGGTGTTGCGTTATCCTCGAAAACTTCCCCATGTCGTGGTAGCATATACGCCAACTTCAAGACAAATTCCATACATCTTATCCGTGCATGCAAAGGAGATATTCCATACTCATAGTTATGTTCGTCACTTGTTGATTCATCCAATTTTTGGAAGTCTTTTTGATTCTGTTTACAGATTGCACATTTCATTGTCGATAAAGTATTAGTTAATCGATTTAAAACTTTCCCGTCGATCATAGTCAAGAGAAAATCATACTTTATAGTAATAGATTTCCCTTCGTTGATTTCAAGTACTGTTGGTTTTAATTCGGCAATTTGTTTTTTTACATCACTGACTGTGGCTTTTATGAGTTCCGAAGACTCCTTCACATATTTAAACCAGGGACTTAACTATTATAAGTTTTTTAAGAAATTAATTGCAATGTAACTATTACAATGCAACACAAATTTTATTCGTTGATTATAATTATTATTTGCGGCAATTAATTTTTACGTTGAATAATAACAGTTATGAGAAATAAATATTTTTTTCATTCTGGATAATTATTATTTTGGGATTTTTTTTGTTTATGTTGCATCATAATTTTATTTATGACTTTTTTTATTTACGTTACCGATAACTATTATTTTGAGAAAATTTTTTTTACGTTGCTTCATAACTTTTATTTATGATTTTTATTTATTTACGTTACCGATAACTATTATTTGAAAGAAAATTTTTTTTACGTTGCCTCATAACTTTTATGAAAGACATTTTTGTATTTACGTTGCCTTACCACATTTTGAGTACCTATGAATTGATTTTGAATTGTTTAGTTGTTGGTAGAACAAAGGTTTCTGCAGTTAATTTGCGTTTGTCAATTTAAAACAATTACAAATTAATTCATATCCAAAATGTAGTAATTAAACGTAAAAATTTTTTTTTTCAAAATAATAGTTATCGGCAACGTAAATGAAAAAAAAAATCATAAATAAAAGTTATGAAGCAACGTAAAAAAAAAATTTCTCAAAATAATAGTTATCGGTAACGTAAATTAAAAAAGTCATAAATAAAAGTTATGAAGCAATGTGAAAACAAAAGTCCCAAAATAATAATTATCGACAACGAAAAATATACTTGTTACTTATAACAGTTATTATGCAACTCAAAAATATTTATTACATGATAATAATTATAGGCGACGTAAAAAATTTCTTATTGGAAATAATTATTATAAAACAATAATTATAGAAATTTCTTAAATTAGGGCAATTTTTTCATTCCCAAAATTATGGATAGTAATTATTTTAGGTCTCTGATTTAAACAATAGGGGACACCGGGGCGTAGCCAGAACTTGGTCATGGGGGGGGTTTTAAAAAGTTTTGTTTTCCAGTTTAGTATTACATGTTTTTTAAAGTAAAGTGCACTTTCCAAATAGGGCATTTTGTTGTGGCTTATGTGACTTAATGCATTAAAAACTAAATTTGTTCCCTGATTTTTAGTAAAAATTTCATGAAATTTGGTGGACTGAAAGCGAAGTTATTGCATCTGAAGTGGAAGTATGTTTGTGTCATCGTACAAAAATGTGCATCGAACAAAGATCCAATATTAACTATTGTTTTAAAAATGTTTAAACTTTAACCGAAGCATTTAAATTGATGGACCCAGTTTATGGTGATTTTTGTTTATACCGTGATGGAGTTCATAAGTGGTAAAAGCGATTTAAAAACGATTGTCAGAACATAAATGATGACCAAAGTGTTAGCCAACTGAATCCGCGATCACCGTAGATCAAAATTGGGCGGTAATTCAGAAAAGATTAGCCAAAATCTTCATTGAAATTCTTGAAATTGGATTTAACCTTCGCTTTACTTATACCTACCCGGGTGATCTGTTTAATATTCATGTTTAATATCTGCACAAATTTTAAAGTAATTTTCAATAACATGAAAAAATATTTTTTTTTTAATTTTGTTCATGTTTAAACTTGAATTTTGTCATTTTTTATACAAATGTATCTGGGTGATCCCAGGCGCTTTCGCTACCATTTTGATTAAAACTCACGATACATTTTTTTTGCGTACCTCATTATGTGTTCAATAAACGCTCTGGAAAGAAATCTTCTAATATTTTCCACAGTCTCAAAATAAATCACTAAAGTTAGGCCTTTTTTCGAAATACTATCGCCAGAGGAAGATACTAAATACTGAAGTATGCAAAAAAATTTATAAATTATTATATATTTATTGTGAGTTTTACTCAAAATAGCGGCGGAAGTGCCTGGGATCATCTTTAGTAAGGTGGAGGTTAAGCATCTCAATAGCATAAATTTATTGCATTTTAACTGAACATTTGGCTATCGAAGGATGCCATCCCATCTATTGACACTTGTTTTGACTGTTTTTTTGTTTTCACATGATGTGGCACCGTGCGAATTTCACCTTTTCAAAGAATGCATTTGCCGATGAAAAAAAAAGCGTTTTGAGAACGTAGAAACCATCCAAAAGGCTTGTACCGACATCCTGAAGGACATTCCGGTCGACGAACTAAACTACTCTTTAGACATGTTTTTAGAACATGCAAATCGCTGCATTAAGCCTAAACGTGACTATTAAAAAAACAAATTAGTTTCGGTAAAAATAGGGTTTTGTTAATATTCTTTTAAATATTTAAAGATGAAAAGACCTTTTTGCTAATGTGGGAACGTACATACGATGCATAGTGATTGAAAATGTTGACAAATTATAGGCTATGGGGGGTTCTGACACCCTAAACCCCCCTTGGCTACGCCCCTGATGGGACGGCACAATTTAACTGATGAAGGCCGTGGGTTTTTCCAATATTCTGAAGCCTCACTTTTTAGTCGTAGGGGAACAACAGAAACCATAAACATATTAGCATCTGTAACAGTTGTATGGTCCGTATTTATTGTTTGTTTATAGGCTCTCTGTCCTGATGATTCATCACAGCCCCACTTGCTAACCAATGTTATGCTCTCTGGAAGAGATTTCAACTTGTCTTCAGAGAAAGTATTCAAGAGTCGTCTAGAAGTATGTTCCATCAGGTCTTGGAGGTTCACTTCGGCTGATACTTCGGTAATTTTGGGATTAAGAGGTACTGCTTCTTCTTGGCTTGACTTATGTGTCCGTATCCAGGAAGAAGATTGGCATTATGTTGTAATAATGACTCACGCAGCATTATATATTTTCCCTTCGACAATCCAAGATCCATAAACAGCGCCAAAGCCTCTTCAGAAGCGAATTGTCGAGGCAATGCATTTTGTGGAGTGGGAATACTATTTTGTATCCTCATGATTCGCTTTGGACTTGCTAACCCAACTGCTTCTGTTATATGAGCCTTAACCTTTTCTTCGTCCTTTTTGTATTTCATGGATAATGCTTCAGAAAGATGACCCGTGGCGATATCTTGAGTAGCATCTAACAACTTCCTTTTCCTTGTGAAGGTCGAACACTCTTCTATAGTTTTTGTTGGTCTCCCTCTAGCTCGGTTGGTTGATGTATGGGGCTGTTCTTCGTCAAATCTACTGACATCTGTTAGCCACTTTTCATACTTTTTTCGAATGTTTTCGCGCAACGATTCGCGGCTTGCCAATTGGTTTTAATTTTGGTGTGAATAAAATTAAGTTGGCTTGTCATGTCCTCTTATTCTTCTATGTTGTGTATTTTAATACTTAATTCTTTAAAAATAGCTGCAACGAAGTCTTGTTTAGTTTGTGAAGCTCTAAACACCTCACATATTTGGAATTTTCTAGAGACATTATTACACTTGTACACTCGTATCACTCAATAAAAGATATACTGCGAATTATATTTAAAAATACTATTCAAGCTGCAGAATACTTGCGATAAGCTTTACACTCGTATCACTCAATAAAAGATATACTGCGAATTATATTTAAAAATACTATTCACGGCTAATTCAAGCTGCACAGAATACTTGCGATAAGCTTTAAAGTCAAAGAACGACTGTGCCAAGAAAACGAAATATAGGTTTATCAGGCATGTGCTGCAAATCGTTTTCGGAAACAATTCGGACCGAAATCGTGATGGGATTTCCATTTAACGATTTGAAGCAGGTAGCTGCATCTAAGAGAATTTGCTGTTTTTTCAGCGTTTTTGTTCAAATATTGAATATGACTAAGCTGTTCGTGGAAATGTAAGTATTACGATGGAAAAAATATTGTTTTAAGCTGTGAAAACCATGGGACGTGGAATTTCAGGGGAAACTCTGCCTAGGAATGAATCTTCCTTCAGTATACGGAGCGCTACCCAAATATTGCAAAACACTTCACAACTGCTTGTTATGACACACTTTTCTAAATAAAATAAGCAAAACATAGACAGCAAATGTATTATGTTATTCGTAACCAAAAAATATAACATTATATACAAATGCCTGCAACATAAAATGGGTGTTTTGTCGTACTAAATGTGCGCGATTTTCCGTATACCTGCGTGTTTTCCGACGTTGTTTCACCTTTATTGCTCTAGAAAGTAAAGCGGCAAAAAGCGGCAGCTGAGTTTTGGAAGTTAGGTAAATAATTGGAATACTAAATAACCACCCTCAATTTCGCGGGGGTTATTTTTGGTATATTTTTTTATTCTCGATCAAAGTTGGAAAAAAGTCGAAATATAGACTTTTCGAGCAATCGGTAGATCGAACAACTTTTAAGACAAAACAAACATTTCTTATTTTTATTATATTAACAATTAACGTACCTTTTAGAAAAAATCAACAAGTTACCGATTGGTCGCTTCATTTACATACAAATCAATCTTAAAAATGACAAAAAAAAACAAAAAATACACATTTTTCTCGATGTGGAAAAATTGTCAACTTTGAGCGGCTCTACCTCCCAAACTACTAATCCGAATTTAATGAAAGTTACATTTTCGTAATCCCTTCTCAATAAGATGCGTGTATTCATTTTATCGAACGCTTTCATGAAATTTTTGATTTTTGCAACGTTTTTCCGGCGGCCGGCGTCCATTTACACCGAGCATGACGGCAGTTTCGGGCTGCAAGTCATATATGACGATATATCGGTACTTTTTCTTTTATAGTGTGTGTATGTTTATCCCTAAAAGGAATGCCTAACCGAAACTCCAGAAAAAGTTCAAAATTTGTCTAAAAACTAACACCCCTGCAAGACATGACTGATAGGAATTTCAACACATTCAAACGATTTTCATTGAAACCAACACTAATGCATAGTTTTTTCAAAATTTCCCTCAGATTTTGGGACTTTTTTTGTCGGTTGGAAAAAAATACATTCGATTGTATTCATTGCGACCATAAAATTACATATGCGAGAACGAGATAGCTGATGTAGCCATTGTGTAGCCATCTCACTAACACATACAAATCTGCATTTCACATTTTGGGAATTTATTTAGTAAGTGCGAATGAAACGATATATTCGCATTAGTACCTTCCAGTGAGATGGCGATATAAACGTGGCGGGTCACCTGATTTCATGCACAAAATGTCATAGTGCTGCAAACTTAATGAAATTTGTGTCGCGTTGTTGAACGATCGGAGGGCTTAAAAATAAAGATAAGTATTAAAGGAGTGAAATTAAAACTAAATCAAATACAAATCTGACATTTTTTCATTTAGACAAAGTACAGAAGGAAGGACGATCTGATTGCGGTGATAAAACAAAAGATTACCAGCACAATTCACCTGTGAGGGCAAATGAGGCCAACGTCCATTGGAATCTGGCTTTCGGCAAACGTCTGTCCGTCTGTCTTACGTATTTATTTATTGGCTCATTTTTATTAAATGTAGTTTCTTACGTTTTACTTTAAATAATAAATAAATTTGAATTAATTGAATTTTTATTAATATCAGATAGGTCTGACTGGTTCTTCGGTTAGACGTACCTGATTTTTACGGTAGACATACCGAATCGTACGTTATGTCTACCAGATTGGTCTGACCGGTTTGTCGGTTAGACGTAACTGATTGTTACGGTAGACATACCGAATCGTACGTAATGTCTACCAGATAGGTCTGACCGGTTTGTCCGTTAGACGTAACTGATTGTTACATGCGAGACTACATGTGAGTTAGCGAGGCAGCTGTACGTTTGCCAAGATTTCGGGGTGCATGCGTTAGAAGGTGATATCAAATCACACGTACACAAAAGGACTACACCTTTTCAACCTCAAAATGAGAATATGTTAATTCCTAATAAGAATGCGTTAAATCATAATGAGAAATATAAATTCGTAATGAGAATGCGTAAGTTCATAATGATAAATATAAATTCGTAATGAGAATGCGTAAGTTCATAATGAGAAATATAAATTTATAATGGGAATGCGTGAGTTCAAAATAAGAAATACAAATTCATAATGGGAATGCGTAAATTCAAAATGAGAAAAGGAAAATTCAATTTGAGAATGCGTAAATTCAAAATGAGAATAATTTTTTTTATTGTTTTCCGCTTGGTCCCATATTTGCCAATGCCAAGTCCAATCGAAACTATTTGGGCAAAAATTATTAGTGAAGAAAAGTGAAGTAATCTGCACATACTTAATGTCCACGCTCCTTCAGTATGTGAACAACGTTTGCAATATCTGGAAGCAATAATAGATAATGCAAAGCAAACCATTACTGGTGGAGATTGTGCCAGAGCTGTACAGCACACCACAACTTTTCATGCAAATGGCCTTGCTTTAGAGGATATGGACGTAGGGATGTAAAAATTGTTTAAGCACTTTTTGTTTGCATTTTGTTATTAAAATCATATAATAAAAGTAACTCATACTAAAAATAAACCTTATACTACATAGTTCTCATTTCAAATTTTCCTTTTCCCAATTTGAATTTACGCATTCTCAATTTGAATTTTCCTTTTCTCATTCTGAATTTAGGCATTCCCATTATGAATTTATATTTCTCATTTTGAATTTACGTATTCCCATTATGTATTTATATTTCTCATTATGAACTTACGCTTTCTCATTACGAATTTATATTTCTCATTATGAACTCACGCATTCTCATTATGAATTTATATTTCTCATTATGAACTTACGCATTCTCATTACGAATTTATATTTCTCATTATGATTTAACGCATTCTCATTTTGAGGTTGAAAAGGTGTAGTCAGATTTTTCACACGGCTAGAACAAATCTGACTAGAAATATAACCGATATGTTGGTTATTTATACCGGTTATATAACTAGCCATATGACCGGTAGTCTCCTTGTAGGGATGTTTTTTCTCAAGTTTTTATGTTTGATTTAAAAATTTACGTGTTATCCGTGTTGTTTGCATTATTATTGCTTTTTGAATCTGAGTGTGGATATTTCGGTCTGGATCTATTGTTTTTATGGTTTTTAAAAATGCTGTTGTGGTTATTCCTGTTGCAGATATAATTATAGGCACAATTTTCACATTTGTTGTTTCCATAATTGTTTAATTTCTATTGCGATTGGTGTGTTTTTTGGTAATTTTTTCTTGCTCTTTTTGTGTTATATTTGTATAATTTGGGACTGCTATGTCTGTTTCTTTTTCTCTTTTGTTGATAAGTGTGATATCCGGTCTATTGTGTGCGACTGTTGTTGTATTTGTTAGAATTGTTCTGTCCCAATATATTTTAACCTCTTCGTTTTCTATTACATTTTGGGATATGTATTTATAGTAAGGTTTGTTATTGTCATTTATTAGTTTGTGTTTTATGGCTAACTGTTGGTGAACAATTTTTGCGGCTAAATTGTGTCTCTCTGTGTAAACTGTTCCTGCTAACATTGCACATCCACTCATGATATGTTCTATTGTTTCTCTTTGTTGGAGGTCTGTTAGTCCTCTTCCACTTTCTTTCCATTTAATGGTAGTTCTTTCTGTGCAAGAGTTTGGGTGGAGATGTCGGTATTTTGTTAATGTTGTTCTTGTTAGTCTATTTAGCTCATCGAGATCTGTAGGTGACCACTCGATTATTCCAAATGAATATGTCAGAATCGGTATAGCGAATGTGTTTATGGCTTTAAATGTATGGAGGGAGTAGTTTGGTTTTAAGGGTGAGCACGAGTCTGTGTTTTTAAGCGTTTTTCAGATTTTTTTTATTACACCACGGTCAATTTTTGTATTTTGCTCAAACCCAAGGTAAGTTTCATCGGCTGGCATGTTATCTAGAATTTCGTTGTTTAGTGTTTCGTGGTTTGACTGTTTCGTTAGTTTTCCTCGCTCTATGTGTAGTAGTTTGCACTTGTTAATCCCGAATTCCATACCAATGTCTGTCGTTGTTGTTTCAACTATTTTAAGGATTGATTTTATTCGTGTTTTGTTGGGTGCATAGATTTTAATATCATCCATGTAAAGCAGATGGTTTATTGTGTGTTGCATTTGTTTGTTATTTTTAATTTGAAAGCCGTATTGAATGTTGTTAAGTGTATTTGAGATGGGGTTTAATCCAAAACAAAACCATAGTGCATTTAAGGAATCACCTTGGAAAATCACTGTTTTTATTAGTATTTCATTCGTTTCATTGTGTTCTGTATTGGTATTGAGGTGTATTGTAGTTCTCCAGGATTTCATTGCGTGTTTAAGGAAATTTTGTATATGTTTATCAATTTTGTATATTTCAAGAACTTTAGTTAACCACGAGAGCGGAACTGAATCAAGGGCTTTCTTGTAATCAATATAACACCTAATAAGTTTCTTTGTGCTTTTTCAGTTTGTTTCATTATAACACTGTCAACTATAAGTTGCTCTTTACAGCCTTGACTGTTTTTTTCTGCAGCCTTTCTGCTCCTCTGTAAGTATGTTATGTTGTTCGATGTTTTTTTTTCTATTTTTTGTGTTATTGCTGCAGTTATTATTTTGTATATTGTTGGTAAGCATGTAAAGGGTCGGTAGTTTGCCGGGTTCTGAGTGTCTTAATTTTTTGGTAGTATGTATGTTTTTCCATGTGTGAAAAATTTGGGAATTGTATTTGGATTGACTAGGATATGGTTTATTTGTGATGGTAGTATGCCATGTAGTGCTGTAAACTGTTTATACCAGAAGTTGTGAATGTGGTCGATTCCGGGCGCTTTCCAGTTATGTGTTTTTTGATTATGCTTGTTAGTTCGTATGTAGTTATTGCATGATCCGATTGTTGTGGTATGTGCATGTAATTATTTTCTTCGGTTTTGACCCAGTTTGCATTTTCTTCAAAGGTTTTTGTGCGCGACCATATAGAGCTCCAAAAGTTTTCTATTTAAGTTTTGCTGGGTGGGATGACTCTGATGTTATTGTGGTTTATGAGATTTTTGTAGAACAGTTTTTGATTCTTATTGAATTGGATGTTATGTTTCTGTCTGTCATTTGATTCGTTGTATCTTTTTAGTCTTTTTGCGTATATCGAGAGCTGTTGTTTCATGTTGTCCTTTATTTCGCATTCAGGTTCTCTATGGGTTGATAATATGTTTTTGATATTGTTGGTAAGCTTTTTTGATCTATTGCTCGCAATGTATTGTGTTAGTCTGCCTATGTTTTTTCTAAGTGTGTTTATCTTCTTGACGAGACGAACTTGTCATCGGGGTGCAGTTTCGTCTCTTTTTTCCTGTATATTTCTATCGGTGATCTTTTGGTTGTTGTTTAGTACGGTTATGGTAGCTGCGGCATATATTAGCAGGTGTGTATCTGATATAGTTTTTAGGTTTGAGATATGATTTTCTAGGATCGCATTACTTCAATATTCATTTCGCGTGTCAAAGCAATGCGTTGTCGTGGTTTTCCTGCTTTGGTGGTTGCACCTTCAGGTAACCAAACATTTCCAGCAGGTTGTTGTACATGTCTATTTTCCGGGTCTGTTTCGGTATTTCGATCGAGCGCTATATTCCCGCGTCGTCCTCGACCCTGACGACGTTCGTCCGAGGCTGTATTTCTATTTGAAAGAACCAATTTTTTCACGTTGAGAGGTGGTTGGCCTGTATCAAGGGTCAACTGGAAAGTGCGGGATTGTCACACCCGAGGCCATTCAATGGAGGCTTCCTTTGCATTTTTCTGGTTTACAGTTTCCCTCTGGGTTCACATTTTTCCTTCAGACATGAGTTTTAGTAGCCATCACATTAAGCAACTTAGCGGAATCTTTCATTCGCCGTGCGTTGACTCGGGATCGCGGGGCTGTCAGTCCTGTCATTCCTCTGGGAATGACCTCCTCGTCTTCCTTATTATTATTTAAGAGCATAGCTGCAGGGCTATCAACTAACTATACAAATAGTTTTAGTTATTTAAATTTGTGCATGGGTATGAATTGAAAATATAAATGAGTATATGAGATTCAGATAAACACTTTTAGGGTGGCAACGAATTCAAATAATTTGTTAATATTGTCTTCTGATACGATTTTTAATATTTCAATTATGGTTGGTTGCCGAAATTTTTCCTTTTAAAGCTGCCAACACTGTGCAACTGGTGTTCACTATGTGGTCCATGGACAATATTTGGTTGCACCTGCTGCAGATAGGTTGGTTGTCACGTGTCAAAAAGTGAAGATGTGTGGTTACGGTGTGACCTAGTCTGAATCTTATAAACATTTTAAAATTTTCCTTGCTTACGGTGTGGGGATATATCGGGGGATTATATATGCTTGTGTCCAGTTAAATTTGATTTCGTTTTTGCAAGAACGGGTGATGAATTTTCGCAGGTCCGCATATTTGTACATCTGCATCTGCATATTCGTTGCTTGGTTACTATGTTTTCTACAGTTGTTTGTAATTCAGCTCTGCTTTTTGATTAAAACATTTCATTTCTAACGAAATTTTTAATTAACTTTCAATGTACAAATATGTGCAAAAAAGTCGGGAACCAGAAAGTGCTTCAAGTACAAACAAAAAATGTGTTTATTGATTACGCTTTTCAGTGCTAGTTAGTTAAGTATCCATGAACGGGAATTCAAGAAAGTGTAATTTTTACCAGCATAACTTAACAAGCAGCAAGAATAATAGTAAAAATAAAAAGATTTTAGTTATTTAAACTGTTTAATGCTATTGCATTTTAAATGCTGCTGCGGCATTCACACCACTGTCGTTAGTTTAGTAATTTGTTAATTAGTAATTCAATAAATGTTTAACTGTGAGAGTACCTTTTTTCTATAGTCTTGGTAGTCCGGTACCGTTTCTGTTCTAGGAAATTAGAAATGGATTAACTATTTCAAAAAATCTTACTTCTATTCCTTTTATTGTGCAGCGCCGGGAAATTACAGTTATAAACTTTATTTTACAACGCAACACACCAAAAGTACGCAAGATTTCTCTCCAGGCGCGTCTGCTTTGCGCGCAAATTACGTTTATGAAAACAACTGGTCTTTTCAGAGCCTAAAAATGTTCCGTTTTATTTTTCAAAAATATCCTCTTAAATACTAATTTACATTATTGTTTATCTTAAGATATTTTGTCTTATCTTTATTTAACGCAGTCCCTTCTTTTACGACTCATCCAAACAATTCTTATCAGTTTAGAATTGTTTGGATGGTTTATAACATCTGGACTGCTCGGGTTACATTTATTTATGTTGCTATGATATGCTGTGCTATGCTATGTTGCTATGCTATGCTATGCTATGTTAATTTAATGCTACGTTGTCTCCTGTTTGTTTAGGAGCTGGCAATGTCGAGGATCTAATCTTATCGCTAGACATTGCCTGTGACGTAACTTCTCCCTTCTGTAACTCAAAACACGGCGGTCTGCTGCCTACTCTTCAGCCACTACCAGCTAGGAAGTCCAGCTGGCGGGGGGTGAAGGACTGACGGAATGTGACTAGACCTCCTCGTGGTGGTCGCTGGAAACAGCCACCGGGGTATGGTCTTGTCTTACCCTGTGTGGCTGGCAAACTAGTCACTTTCTATATCCAACTACCTATACCTGGTATCCTCTCTGCCCCTCCCCCCCCCTAATCCAGAGTGTTACGCGACCCGTGCCCATTGGATGATTTGCAGCCTGGGGGTATACCGGCTGTAGTATCACGGAGCCTACCCGATACCTGTCCACCTCGGGTAGTATTTTGGACTTCCCATGGCATGTGGATCTGTCTGAAGCCACCGAGGCCATCTCTCTTAAGAGAAAGCGATTGACGACTTCTCAAAAGAAGTGGCTGAGGAGGCTAATGGCGTCGGGTAAATCATACGATGATGCACTCAAGACTGTGTTGGAAGAGCCGACAAAGACGGATGAAACTGGTGGCTGCAGCAGAGCAGATACGGCGCAACCCGTACCAAAAAGGACGAAGTTTAGTCCGTCCTTTGCTGAGGCTGCTGCGGCTATCAAAGTTGGAATTCTACCGGACGAATTCCCGGCTGTCCATCTGAGTTTGGAGGAACAAAAGACGATCGGAGGGCTGATCAAAGAGGAGCTGCGTAAGCTCCCCGTTGATGGGACTCAGATCAGGTTCCAAGGCTGCTCGTTCAAACCAGGATGGATTATTGTGAACTGCATCGAGGAACTGTACCGCATTCTTTCCTGGCTGCTCCCTCCCGGCCGAAGATATTTCTCGAATACTTCTTACGCGGAACCGTTCACTACCGACAGGAAACTGGGCTATCAACACCTTGGGTCCTAGTATAGTGTTACGAATATGAGTTTTAGTGGGCTAATACGTATCTCTGGATTGCGTAATTTGAAAATAAAACACACTTAGTTCCTCAACCGCAGTCAATAAAATAAACCAACAATCACTTTATTTCACAGGTTTACACTTTACTGTCTTTACACTTAATTATTTTCTTAATTACTCCGTGTGGCACCTTCACTAGTCAAAATCAGACTGACTCGCTGCGCCGCACCCGGCTGTCTTTTATACCTGTCCGGCCATCGCGCAGATCGTTCTCGCACATTCCGGAGTGGACTAAAGGTTTCCATGATGATCGCGACCATCATTGCCAGATTGGACTAAAGTTGCCATCATTGTCGCGGCCGTCGTTGCCAGATTGAATTATAGCACGGCGCGTAGCGACAGGGTTGCTTTGCACAGCGACAAACTGTCTTATCGTTACACTGCCCACCACTTAGACTTGTTCGTCCCGAACAAGTGCCGAGGTTCCGCTGTGATAAGGCGCCAGGCGCTGCAAATGGACTACCTTCAGCTTAGCGCCTTTATTGCTGCAACGTTGAATCCTGTATACCACGTCGTTTATCCTAGTCACGACTTCGTAAGGTCCTTCCCATGACGCTTGAAGTTTCGGAGACAAACCTTTCCTCCGCTGCGGGTTGTAGAGCATTACCAGATCGCCTTCTTGGAACCCTGCTGAGTTGGCCCGTAGATCATATCTGGCTTTCGCCTTATCGCTGACCAGTTTGGTGCGGCTCCTTATAAACTGGTGAATCTCCTCCAGTTCCGCCCGCTTATTGGCCACGTAGTCCGTCTTAGCGCCTCCCGTCGTGCTGACTACCCGAACTTCAAGTCAGGGGGTAACCGTAATTCTGTGCCGAATACTGCTCGGGCTGGAGTGAGTGATGTCGTGTCGTGCGGGGCTGACCTATACGCCATTAGGAACAAGGGGATATGCGTGTCCCAATCCTTTTGATTCCTGCCTACCACTTTCCGCAGGTATTCCTCTAGTGTCCGGTTAAAGCGTTCCACCATGCCGTCGGACTGTGGGTGCAAAGGGGTGGTACGCGTTTTCTTTATCCCCAGCAGCTCACACACTTCCTTGAATACCGCAGACTCGAAATTCCGGCCTTGATCCGAGTGCAACTCCAACGGAACTCCGAACCTGGCTACCCAGTTGTTTACCAGCTTTTCCGAGATCGTAGTGGCCTCCTGGTTAGGAATTGGGTACACTTCGGGCCATTTGCTGAAGTAATCCATTACCACCAGCACATATTTGTTGCCTTGAGTACTAGTTGGGAATGGGCCGGCGACGTCCATAGCAATCCGCTCGAAGGGCGCTCCCACGTTGTACTGCTGCATGCGGCCTCGAGATCTTCTTGTTGGCCCTTTCGCTGCTGAACATCGGTCGCAGCTCTTAATCCACTCGGCTACAGACTCCTGACATCCTACCCAGTAGAATCGTCTTTTTATTTTGGCGACGGTTTTGGTGATGCCTAGGTACCCTCCACTGGAGTCGTTATGTTATGCCTGGATGACCTCGTTGATTCTGCATTTCGGCACTACCATTAGGGAGTTGCTGGTCCGTCCATCCGCGCTCTCCCATTCGAGGTACAGGCATCCTTCCTTCAGCCGCAGACTTTTCCACTGTGCTCAGTAAGCCTTAGCGATCGGGCTTTCACCGGCCATCTCCTGCCAGTCTGGACGTGCGCCTTGCTCCTTGCCTTCGACGATTTTTGCAAGATCCGCATCCTCACGCTGGTCCTTTTGTAGCCTCTCCGCAGACCACTCTTCCTCTGGCATAACGCTTACCAACCGGACGTCCACTATCTGTTATTTGCTTTCGGCTCGCGAGCACGCCCTGCATTCGACTTTGCACGGACGGCGTGACAAGGCATCGGCATTGCCATGGCTACTGCCCTTCCGATGCTCTATCGTGTAGTCGTAGCTCTGCAGTCGCTCGATCCACCGCGCCAATTGCCCTTCAGGACCCTTAAAGTTCAGGAGCCATCTCAATGCCGCATGATCTGTGCGCAGGCGAAACCTTTGTCCATACAGATATTTGTGGAAGTGTTTTACGCAGTCCAATACCGCCAGCAGTTCTCTCCGTGTTACACAGTAGTTGCGTTCCGGTTTCGATAGAACCCTACTGTAGTACGCTATCACTTGTTCCTGGCCGTCTATTATCTGTGATAGCACACCGCCAATACTATGCCCGCTCGCATCCGTATCCAGCACAAACATCTCTCCAGGTACGGGGAAGGCCAGAATTGGAGCACTGCACAGTTTTTCCTTCAGTCGGGCAAAAGCCTGTTCCTGCTCTTCGCTCCACTCGAAGGCTTGCTACCGGCTATGTTCGCAAATCCAGGAACGAATCTTCGGTAGTATGTGCACAGGCCCAGGAAACTGCGGAGTTCGTGTAGATTGCGTGGTCGGGGCAACTCTTTCACCGCTGTGATTTTGCCTTCATCCGTATGCACTCCGCGGGCGGAAACCGTGTGACCCAGATACTTGACCTCTTTTTGGAACAGCGAGCACTTCTTTGGGTTGAGTTTAAGCCCGGCTGTTTGTATTCGCTCGAATACCTCCTTCAGCTTTTCCAGGTGGTTGTCGAAGCTATTACCCATCACGATTATGTCGTCGAGGTACACCAGACACGTCCGCCAATGCAGCCCTTTTAGCACCCGTTCCATTAGCCGCTCGAATGTTGCTGGGGCGTTGCAGAGTCCAAACGGCATGACGGTGAACTGCCATAAACCATCGCCAACACTGAAAGCCGTTTTCTCCTTGTCTTTGTCTGCAAGCTCTACCTGCCAATAGCCGCTGCGTAAGTCGAGCGTGGAGAACCACTGTGTGCCTGACAGCGTGTCCAGGGTGTCATCGATCCGCGGTAGTGGATAACTGTCCTTCTTGGTCACATCATTGAGCTTCCGATAGTCTACACAAAACCGGGTACTGCCATCCTTTTTCTTGACTAGCACGACCGGCGAGCACCAGGGGCCCGAAGAAGGCTCTATGACCTTTTCTTTCCGCATGTTTTCGATCAAATTTGTGACCTCTTCCCTCTTGGCCAGAGGAACTCGTCTTGGTGGTTGGCGAATCGGTTTTGCACTTCCGGTGTCGATGTTGTGCTTCACTATGGCTGTTCTTCCGCCTGCTTCTGCCGCAAATATTGACCCATAGTGCTGCAGGAGTGACCTCGCCTTCTGTTTCTGATTGGCCGTCAATTCGCTGTTCCACCGATTTTCCTGCGGTATGACGTCCATGTTAAAACCGCTCTTCTTATTTCCTCCGGGTGGGCTACTCTCGCAATTGACCACTGCTACGGCTTCTCTACACTCGCCAATTACCTCATCTTTCCCGACATATCTGGGTGCATTCAGGGGGTTCAGTATTCTGACTGGTATTCTGCCATTCTTAGGTTCCACTAATGTACGTCCGATGATGATGTTGTCGTGTCCTTGTTTCGGTGCTTCTACGACCCACACCCGACTTGTCCCATCGTCCTCGTCCACCTTTGCCCACACAATCGCCTCGGAATTCGCTGGTATCCTCCGGAGTTGACACGAGACAACTTTCCTTACCGCCACGCTTCGCTCATAGCCGGTGTGCAGGGGGAATTCAACATTGGCATACCTCAGCACATTTTCTTTCAGGTCCAGCGTAAAACCGTGCCTAATCATGAAATCCACGCCGATAATCACGTCGTCCATTATATCCGCGACGATGAACTCATGCTCCAGGCTGCTGGTGCCGATAGCAATTGTTTTTGTCACTTTCCCTCTTACCAGCGCACGCTCGCCAGTCGCAGTCCTCAGCTGTATGCCATGCAGCGGTTCCCAGTTCTTCAGAAGCTTCCTTTTTATGATCGAATATGACGCTCCAGTATCCAGTGTCAACACGAACAACTTTCCATCTATCTTTCCCTCAATCGTCAAGCTGCTGGGTTGTCGTTTCAACTGCGAGACAAGGACGGTGGGGCAGCAGGTTGTGGGGATCAGCTCACGCCCCTTTGGGCTGACCCTTTTTAGTTTAACGGCTCCTCGTCCTCAGCCCTGCGCTTGTTGGCTGAGCCTCGATTGTCAGCATTCCTTGCTTCAGGCGATTGCGATCGAGAACGGGAACGCCTCTTTCGTTGGCGGCAGTCTCGTGATATGTGACCCTGCTTGCCACATACCCAACAAACAACTTTAGTGGAGACTACCCGTGGCCTGCCCGGTGTCTCAGAGCTTATGGCCTGGATCGGAATGTCGCTGTCTGGCTGGATTTGGCGTATCCTTGCAGGTGCATACCGAGTGGCCCCGATCCATGTCGCCTCATATGTCATCGCGCTGGTCACCGTCTCCTTAAATGTCGGCTTGCCCATCATCAACGCACTGCGACGTGTTTCCGGATCATGAAGACCTTCAATAAACGCCTCGATCTTCATCCTCTCGAGATCCTCAGCGTCGAATTTTGGGTAGCACAACTGTGCGAGCCGCTCAATGTCTGCTGCATATGTCTGCAGCGCCTCGTTGGCTCTTTGCCTGCGGTTCTTCAGCTCACAGTAGTACAGCGTTCTGTTGTGCTCGTCGCTGTACTTCGCTGCCAACGCCCTTATGACGGTCTCGTACTCACTTCTTAAACATTCTGGAACTGATTTTATTACCTCAGCCGCAGCATTTTTTAGAGCCAGCGCCAATCTCCGACCTTTCCTTACATCGGTCCACTGATTTTCCAGAGCAGCCAGGTCGAATTGTAGCTTGAATGTATCGAACGGCGTAGTCCCATCATAAGTAGGCACTTCTGCTCGGGTGGCAACACTTTCCGGAACCGGCGGCAACCATTCTCGCGGCTGTACCTCCCTAAGCCGCTCGTCCATTTTTCTGTTCATCGAGTCTTCCAGACTATCAGCTCGTTTGTTCAGGGAATCATCAAGATCGTCGACTCGTTTATCCAAGTGTTCCACTCGAGTTCCCAGGTGCTCTACCTTCACATTTAGCTGGTTGGCGATTTCTTCCACTTTCTGCTCCCAGCGCGCAGAATTTTCCTGAAGCTTGTTTTCCATTCGCTCTGCCATTTCCCGATTTGCAGTCTCGACTTTTGCCGAAATTTCGAGATTCGTAGTTTCCAGCTTCGCTGCCATCTCTTGATTCGCAGTTTCCATTTTCGCTGCCATCTCTTGGTTGGAAGTCTCGAACATGCCTTTAAGTGCAACCATTAGCTGGCTCATGTCGAATGCTTGTGGTGGCGCAGCCGCTGCAGCCGTACTTTGCATCGACGCAGCACCCGCAGGCGATTCCTCCACTTTGGCCGACGAATCTAGCTCCTGCGTCCCGAACTCGTGCGCAGTCCAATCAATGCCTCGTGATTCACACGCCTCTCGCAAGCGCAGCTGCAACTCCACCTTTCCGCCAGCAGTCGGCAAATTCCAAGCGGCCAGCTCCTTCTTCAGCTGGTCCACCTTCAGTTGCTCCAGTCTAACCATGTCTGCGTTTTATAATTAATTTTTATTTTTACTTTCAGTAACACAATCCCACTTCTGACACCAAATGTTACGAATATGAGTTTTAGTGGGCTAATACGTATCTCTGGATTGCGTAATTTGAAAATAAAACACACTTAGTTCCTCAACCGCAGTCAGTAAAATAAACCAACAATCACTTTATTTCACAGGTTTACACTTTACTGTCTTTACACTTAATTATTTTCTTAATTACTCCGTGTGGCACCTTCACTAGTCAAAATCAGACTGACTCGCTGCGCCGCACCCGGCTGTCTTTTATACCTGTCCGGCCATCGCGCAGATCGTTCTCGCACATTCCGGAGTGGACTAAAGGTTTCCATGATGACCGCGACCATCATTGCCAGATTGGACTAAAGTTGCCATCATTGTCGCGGCCGTCGTTGCCAGATTGAATTATAGCATGGCGCGTAGCGACAGGGTTGCTTAGCACAGCGACAAACTGTCTTATCGTTACAATAGCCCTGGTGCAGGAACCATGGACCAGCACCAACGGTCAAGTCAGAGGGCTATCTCAGGCAGGTGAGGTATTATGTTGTCAATCAACAACAACCAGAGCCAGGACCTGCATCGTGTTTAATAACATATCTTTCTTCCCGTTAACAGATTTCGTTACGCCGGATCTATGCGCGGGTAAGATTACCTGGAACTCCAGGGAAATCATTATTGCCTCCGCATGCTTCCCTGGAAACGACGACCACTGTCCACCCTGAATAGCAGAACAGCTCATTGCCTATGCTAGGGGCAACCACATGGACCTCGTAATGGGCTGTGATGCGAACGCCCATCACACCATGTGGGGGAGCACGGACATTAATCCCAGAGGTGAGTCACTATTCAACTGTTTATATACTCTCCTTAGACACAATATGCAAATATTTGCATATTGTGGAACAGCCCCACATTTGTAACTATAGTCAGAGAGGAAGTCTTGGATATGACCTTGACAACCTCGATGACAAAAGACCTTGTCAGCAATTGGCGGGTGTCTGACGAGCCGTCGTGCTCAGATCATAGGCAGATAAGATTCACGCTAGGGAATCAGATGCCAACCGTAGTGACATTCAGACCGATTGGAACAGTTATTGCTTCCAGTTAGGACAGGACATCCCAACTCAAATCGAGAATAGGGTAGATACCATAGACAGACTGGAAAGGGCCTCTATAATTCTTAGAGATTCCGATCTGAATGCCTATGAAAAAAACTGTCCCCTCAAGACCAAAACTTGTAGGAAACAGACACCGTGGTGGAGTAGTCATCTTAACAAACTAAGAAGGAAAGTAAGGAAACTATTTAATAGAGCCAAGCGCAATAACGACTGGTAGACCTACTCTCAGACTCTCACCAAATACAACCAAGAAATCAGGAAGGCCAAGATGGAATCCTTTAAGCGGTTCTGTGAGGACGTATCAGATCTGTCCTCCAGCTACAGGCTTCATAAGGTTCTCTCGATGGAAAAATCCTGCCCGATAGGAACACTAGTGGATGGAGATGGGGCATCCACAAAATGCGAAAAGGAAACACTTGTCCTACTCACCAATACAAACTTCCCGGGGTCAGTATACACAAATGATCCTCTGACAGGCAGTACTGGACAGGTGCATCGTCCAGGTAGGGAAGACTGGAGAACTGTCAAAGCTGCGTGTAATGCACCAGTAGTAAAATGGGCGCTGGAATCATTCTCTCCCTACAAGAGGCCGGGAAAAGATGGAATTTTCCTTGCGCTCTTACAGAAGGGAATGGCGATACTAACGCCCATTTTAACCAAAATTAATAGTTAACTTGGTCTATCTTCCGAAACCTGGAAGAGCTGATAAGAAGGACCCAAAATCATTCAAGCCAATAAGCCTGATTGTGCTTAAAGGCTTCGGACAGATTGGCAAAGGAAGGGGCGACAAAACGACCCTATGTATCTGAGCCGATCATAGGTGTCAGCAGAGCTCATTTCAGGCATTGTGTCAAACAGGAATTAAACAATCGGGCCAACAAGAAATGATCGAATACAGTGGGACAGCGCTGTTCCAAGCTATTCTTTCCGGCCTATATGGAAGGCAAATCTAAATACCTATTGAACCTAAGCAGAAAGGAGCTTAAGCTCATGACGGGAATCCTGAGCGGGCACTGCCTGCTAAATATGCATAAAGCGCGACTTGGATTGACAGATAGCGAACTATGGTTCTGCATGGAAGATGACGAAACATCCGTGCACATCATAACCGAGTGTCCCGCCCTCTTACACGCAAGGATGCGCATACTGGGAAGAGAACTAATTCAGACAAACGAGCTGTCTAGAACTAATCTGGGGACAATCAAGGAGTTTCTGGACAGTATTGGGGGAGATGAACTCCTCCAATAAAGAATAAGGGATACGACACAATAGTTCTCTTTGGACGCAGTGTCTCGGGCAGTTGGTGCTCGGCTCTCGTATTTATTATATTCTTTTCTATTCTATTCTAACTCAAAACACTCCCGAGTTTTGTTTACAAATTCGATTTTAATTTTGTTATGTTTCTTCAACAAAATTATTATTGTTGTTATGATGGCAACAGTGATAAAAATTAGCATAAGTGTGGAAACAGAATATATAACTTTTTTGTGGTATTGCAACTCTTTGATCTCTTTAAGGTTTTCGATTTCAACTAATTAATTTTTGTGAAAAATTGTGTATTTTAACATTTGGAAAATAAAATCTCTGTTAAAAGAAACTCTTCGTATTTGAGTACGAATATTCCATTATTTTCATTGAACAGTTATGGTAGTGAATTAAGTAGTCACCGCTTAATATGATTTGTCTGTTATCACAATTTTGATATAACTTGAAATCTTTAAAGTTTTTTAGCAATAGTGTTTCTTCATCAATTACTGCAACCTCTGTGATATTACACCGTGCGACAAAAATCAAAAAAATTCAAAACACGATAAAATCGATATACTTGCAAAACTAGAGGCCAAATGTAGTAAAACTGCGTTTTTAATAGGGGTACCGGTTAATTCGTGCGGTTTTCTAACAGATGGCGTAACTTGATTTTGTGAACAGTGATTCACCTTTCCAAATATGTGTTGGAAAGCTATTGTCATATAGTTTCAGAATCAGTATGTGTCATTTAGCTGAAGCGTAAACAACAATACTTTTTTTTACTCTGAAAATGTCGAATTTTGTGCCGAATAAAGTGTTTTTGCGGGGAGTACTTTCTTCATTACTTCAATATGAAGAAAAAGGCTGCCGAAAGTCATCGTATTTTGGTGGAAGTGTATGGTGTGCGTGCTCTAGCTGAGCGTACGTGCCAGAAGTGGTTTGCACGGTTCAAAAGTGGCAAATTTTGACTTGGAGGACGATGAACGGCCCGGACAGCCAAAAAAGTTTGACCAGCTGGGTGTGATCTATTATGAGCTGTTGCAACCGAATGAAACGATCACAGGGGAAGTCTACCGACGACAATTGATGCGTTTGAGCCGAGCACTGCGCGAAAAACGGCCGGAATATGAACAAAGGCACGGCAAGGTAATTTTGCAACATGACAATACTCGGCCACATGTTGCACAGGTCGTCAAAACCTACCTTGAAACGCTCAAATGGGATGTCCTACCCCACCCGCCGTATAGTCCAGACCTTGCGCCATCCGATTACTATCTCTTCCGATCAATGCAACATGGCCTGGCTGACCAGCACTTCTCCAATTATGAAGAAGTCAAAAATTGGATCGATTCGTGGATAGCGGAAAAGCCGGCCGAATTTTTCAGAAAGGGTATTCGTGAATTGCCAGAAAAATGGGAAAAAGTTATAGCTAGTGATGGACAATACTTTGAATACTAAATTTGCAACCATTTTTTCACAATAAAGCTTAAATTTTCCCAAAAAACCGCACTAATTAACCGGTACCCCTATTAGTTTTTCTCTCTGACGTCAGGGTTTTTTTTAAAGGACTTTGAGATTCCAAGGACATGTTTATTTAAAAAAATTATTTTAAAAATTGAGGGCATTGTAGAATAACAATATGGGTATCAAATGAAAGAGAAAAATTCTTAGAATCTTCGAAAATTTAATGCTTTGGTGCAAAAGGATGAAGAGGTATTGAAAATGTCCTTTTAAAACTTTATCCTTGAATATCCTTGGAAATTTCCTATTGGAAATTTGAAATTTTTTTGAAAAAAATATATCTTAAGGACTAATATGTACACTACTACATCCTTGAATTTCGTCCTTCTAACCTCATTAGTTTAGGAAATAAAGAATTTAATACTTCTCTCTATACGATGTTTTTTGGGATGCACGCGGTATTATCCACTTTGACTACCTTCAAAAAGGAAAAACAATCAATGGTAAATATTACAGCAACTTATTGGGTCGATTCGATGAGGCATTGAAAAAAAAGCGACCGCACTTGGCCAAGAAAAAAGTCCTTTTCCACCAGGACAATGCACGGGTGCACACATGTGCAGTTTCCATGGCAAAAATCCATGAATTGGGCTACGAATTGCTCCCTCATCCCGCCTATTCACCCGATCTAGCCCCAAGTGACTATTTCTTGTTCCCAAACATGAAGAAATGGCTCGGCGGAAAGAGATTTGCCTCCAATGACGAAGTCATCTCACAAACAAATGCCTATTTTGAAGACCTCGACAAATCATATTTTTCGGAAGGGATAAAAAAACTGGAGAAACGTTGGGCTAAGTGTATAGATCTCAAAGGAGACTACGTTGAAAAATAAAATAACTTTTTATCTAAAAACCTGTGTTTCATTCAAAAAGTCACGGACTTATTGACCCGCCCTCGTAAAACAAAGATATGTTGCACCGTACGACAAACATAAAATATTTAATTAACCCTCCATATACCACGTTGAGGGCTGCTCCTTGGATTTTTGCTACGATGTACCTCCGTAGAGCAAATTTCTTCATCGTTGGGTTACCTACGAATAAGGGAAGAATTTGGTCCACTTCCCTTATGAACGATGATAAATCGTAGTTTCCGCTTCCATTAAACTCCCGTATCCTGGAGGCTTCCTTCAGTAGCTCCAATGCTGGGATAGTGACTGCCATTTCAGTGCTTCCGTTTTTTCCTTCCTTGTCAAATAACAGTTACTCACGGTCCTGTATAGTCCAATACGGCGATTTATTTTCGATGGCCCTTCTTGTTGCTTTGGACATAAGTTCGTTGTTTCCTTCGAACTTCACTTTTTATATCAATTGTTATTTTTAGCTGTCTTCGGACAGTTTTATTGTAATCAGAATTATTTATTTTTTTTTTTTGGATTAATACTGATTTGTCTTATAACTAAGTACAGTTTTTATTGAATTTAACGAAATGCTTTTAAGAGCGATTTTCAATACAAGTCTTAAGACTTAATATTAGTTTCCCAACTGCGCCAATTACGTTTATGAAAACAACTGGTGTCTTCAGAGCCTAAAAATGTTGTTTTTTCAAAAATATCCTCTTAAATACTAGTTTACATTATTGTTTATGTTAAGATATTTTGTCTTATCTCTATTTAATGCAGTCCCTTCTTTTACGACTCATCCAAACAATTCTTATCAGTTGGTTTAAGATTGTTTGGATGGTTTATAACATCTGGACTGCTCGGGTTACACTTATTTATGTTGCCCAATTTATTGCTACGTTATCTCCTGTTTGTTTAGGAGCTGGCAATGTCGAGGATCTCATCTTATCGCTGGACATTACCTGTGACGTAACTCGCGCCTTCTCCAGTTGTTCACAGAGATAGTAAGACGCGTTCAACTTGGTCTTTCCACCAGAGTCACGATCTCCCTCTTCCCCCGTCGACCTCCAACTACCGCGTAAACCATTTTTTCGCTTGATGTTGATTCCCTGTGTTTAAGTCCTTGCGTTTCAACAACTCATTCAGCTCATTGTTGGTTGGTATTCGATAGTCATCGCCAATACGAACAGGGCCGAAAATTTTGGGTAACACCTTCTGTCATTACGCGACTCATGAAAAATTAAGCATATACTCTCATTTTGTGACTGTGACGTTTGTGATGAGTATTTGTTCCACAAACGTGAAAATACCACTGCGTAAAATGCACATGTGAGAACGATCTCGACCACCTGTCGCTCACTTTACTCTAAAATGATAAGTTTTAAGAGGATATATGTTAATTTTAAAATTCAAAGTTGAGAAAAATTAAACTACGTATAACGTTACTAATGAATCATATCCATCTGTTAAACAATTTTGCGAGTATTAGATAAAGTGGAGGTTTTCGTCGCATAAGTCTTAAAGCTCAGAATCTGCAGTCTGCTGAGACGAAAAAAAATGGTATCAATAGTTTTTTAGTCGGTCAAACGGCCTTTGAAAAAATTCAAATTGCCTGATATATTTGACCGAAAAAATAAAAGTCACAAAATAACTGTTATTTATGACCGAAAAAATAAAAGTCAAAAGTAACAGTTATTTTTGACTGAAATGATAAAAGGCACAATATAACAGTTAATTTTAACTTTTATAGTAAAAGTAAAAATTTTAAAAGGCGTTTAATATTCATTACGATCATAATGGTATATTTGAAAAAGTCCACCGGCAATTTTTTCGTTATGCCTTTTAATTTGAAAATTGTAAAATAACAGTTATTTCGGTCCCTGTTTATCCTATAAATATAGGAGAAGGGGTCGTGCATTGGATTATCTATTCACGTCCCTAAACACTTCCCGCACGTCAGACAATCTTTCGCACTATGAGACACTCTGCATAAATTAATTAATTTATTAATTTTTTCACAATATGATAGAGTTGATATTGTTAAAAAAAAATTTAGTTGAAATAGGAAATCCTATCCAATTCTATGAACTCATTAAAAGCACATCAATTATAACTTTTTAGATTCTGGTCTGCTGTTAAACCAAATTAAGATGCTGAAATTGCAACGTTGCCAATGTCGTGTTTAGTATTGTTCGGTGTTCGCAGGAAACACACAACAAATACATTCGTTATTGCAGATCTTTGAAAAATACTAGTGTCCGACCGAAACCACTTTTTTGGGCCGAAACCGAAACCGAATATTAGGTTTTTTTTAATATTCGGCCGAAACCGAAACCGAAACTTTCTAGTTGAAATAAAAATCACCATATCAAGCACTTTTTTCAACAAACGAATTTTACATTAAGTAAATAAAGAACAAACAAACAAACATAGCATAAATAAATAAATACTTATTAAAAAAAACAATTTATTCATTTTTTAAAAACGTAAACATGAAAAAATCACCATTTCCTACCTTACTCGCTAATATTCAAAATTAAATAATTTAATATTATATGCTAAAAAAAGAAGTTTATTTACATTGGTGTCATCCAAATTACTCCTCCTTTCACTATATATCTGCTACACAATAAAATGTAAAAAATATTCTAGAAAGTTTCGGTTTCGGCTATTCGGCCATTTTTTGGCCGAAACTGAAACCGAAACCGAAACCACTTATTTGGGCCGAAACCGAAACCGAATATTCGGTCGGACACTAAAAAATACGGATACTCCGCAGATGCTAATGTCACAAAGTCGCATATTGTAATTTCAACTCACTTTATTGAGTGCCGGTTGATGGGCCAATTACCCGAGACGTAACTTAGTTTGACGTGTCAGCTGACATGACCCGAAAGCTGTACAACTGGTTATCGAAGACATAGAACGTAAACTTAGAACTTAACCGTAAACTTAAAAATTTGTCTCGTTTTGGTTTACGTTTTCGTTTACGGAAAAGGCAATCAGCTGAAAGGCAATATTGTTCTCCTTGTTAACAAGGAAAATCAGCTGATTCATAAGTATATGCTTACGGAAACTAAGTTTTGGGTAATTGCTCAAATTTTCTAAGTTTACGGTTACGGTTAAGTTTAAGTTCTGCGTCTCGGGTAACTGACCCATAAATCCATGACCTATTGAATGGTACTCCAGCTCACTACTTATATGTATGTAGGAATTCAATTAAAAGACGAGAAATTTAGTTCACTTTTGAATTCACTTTTTAATTAAAATTTATAGTTGGTTAAGGTTAAGTTAAGTTAAGTTTTACAGTGATTTGATTTCTTCACCCGTACGATTCTTTTCTTTTTAAATAAACGACTGCCGACTTTTACAATATATTTTTGTTCCTTCACTCGTACGACTCTTTTAAACAACTGCTGACTTTTACGACTGGACGTTCCTTCCACTGACGATCTCCGAAAACGAATGATGCCTGATCCTCTCTTTTTTCCCTTTTTATTCCTATTTCTCTTTTCTATGTTTTTTGTCCGTCTGAGTTGTCCACGTGCGTGTCTAGAATTTCCCGTCAGTGTTGTCAACCTAACTGTCTTTCATACTACCACCCACCCTACACTCGGCCATCCTCGCCATCCTCATCCGCCTCGGATGACAATTCATCATCGTCATTACATCTCCAGCGCTTTATGTTGTCGATGCTCGTGGTGGTTGTGTTCGGACCCTCAAATGTAGCGGCTTTCTTCACCTCATATCGGCCATTTCTCTTCAACTTGGTTATCTCGTACGGACCCATAAATTCGTTTTTCAGCTTTTTACCGGCCACGAATTGTGTTCTTTTTACTGCTATCAATTCGCCCAGCTTATACTGTGTTTCTGGCTTTCGTTTGCGATCGAACGTCGTTTTGTACTCTGCTTGCACCTTTTCGATCTGCTTTTTCACTTCGGAGCGTAGCTGTTCGCGTTCTTCATCGAAGTCTGATATCAGCTCCTTCTCGATAATTTCTGTGATGTTTTGATTAAGATCCCCCAGTCGCATTTTGACGCCGAATAAAACTTCAAATGGTGTGCGCCCAATAGAGCGATGAGTACTGCCGTTTATTGCTTTCTGCACACTATTAACCTCTTTATACCATCTTTCTGGTTTTTCAGCTGATACTTTAGATAAAACGGATAAAATTGTTCTGTTGACGCGTTCTATTTGGCCATTTCCTCTTGGTACGCCCGTGGTTATTTGAACATGTTCGATGCCTTGGGATTTGCAGAAATCTGCAAACGCGTTCGAAGTAAATGCTGGCCCTTTATCGCTTATTATTCGTTGCGGATTTCCAAATATTGCTTGCCACGCTGTTAACTTGTTTAACACTTCATCGACGCCTGTAGATTTTGTTGGGTACAACCATACGAATTTGCTGAAGCCGTCTACTACCGCAAAGATATGCTTATATTGTTTTGACGTCGCATCCATCGGACCCAGGTGATCGACATGGATTGTATATAACGGCAGGCTACTTTTGTCTATGCAGTTTAGAAACCCCTCTTGCTTTCCTTGTTTTTTGTTGAATAAAATACATTGAATGCAGTTTTGTATTACGTTCTTAACTTTTCGTTCCAAGTGAGGGATGAAGTATTGTTGTTTAATCTGATGTATTGTCTTTGTTGCACAAAAGTGACCTGTCTCATGGGCTTTAGTGATTATTTCTTTTTCCATTGATCGAGGGACAACGAACAAGTCGTTCCCATCCAGATGCTTACACAAAACTCCGCCGATTAGCTTGTAGTTCTCATATTGACGACTACTTAGAATTTCAACTATCGCTTTTAATGCGTCGTCTGTTTGTTGTGCTTTGTGTAATCTGCATACTATCTCTGATTGCACAGAGACTGTCATTACTGCATGTCTGCTGAGAGCATCGACGTGTTTCATTTGATCGCCTTTTCTATGCTTTACTGTAAAATTGAAGTCTTGCATGTACATCACATACCTTGAAATTGCCGGTGATAAGTCATCTTTAGTTGTTGTTTGTTTGAATGCTGAGCAATCTGTCACTAAAACAAAATGTTTACCCAAAAGGTAATGCCGCAACTTCTTGATTGCTAAGAACGCCGCTTTTATTTCCAAGTGATAGCTGTGCAATTTCATTTCTGCTTCCGTTGTCTTTTTGCTATAAAAGTATATTGGACACCATTCACCATCGAATTTCTGCATTAGTATGGCGCCAAAGCCAAACTTTGACGCATCGGTATGCAACTCGGAGTCAGCTTCTTGTGAGTATATTTTTAATGTCGGTTGACTAATTAGTGCGTTCTTTAAAACTTCAATTGCGCACTGTTCTTTTTCGCCAATAACAAATTTTGAGTCTTTTCGAAGTAGATTTGTTAACGGTCTTGCAATAATTGAATAGCTCTTGAATTTTCGGAAAAAGCCTGTGAGCCCTAAGAACGATTGGAGTTGCTTAACGTTTAGTGGTTGTGGAAAAGTTTTTACGGCTTTTATCTTCTCGTCACAGGGTTTTATCGCACCACTTTCAATTATCAGACCCAAAAATTTCACTCGTCGTTGCAGAAATTTGCATTTCTCCCAATTTACGTTTAACCCACTGTTTGCGGCCACTTCGAAAACTTTCTTGAGATTTGCCAAGCCGGATTCTGTATCTTTCGAGTGCACAATGATATCGTCCATATAAATTTGTATTATTTTCTTGTTGACCAAATCGCGAAAAATTGAATTAATAAATCTTATAAAGTTTGCCGGGGAATTGCAGAATCCGAACGGCGCGTAATTAAACTCAAATATGCCTTGTTTAGTTACAAATGCCGTATATTTTTTACTCGCTTCTTCAATAGGTACATGTAGGAATGCGCTTTTTATATCTAAGACGCTAAAGACTGATGCTCCCGATAAGCTGTCAATAACATCTTCCATGTTAGGGACGGGAAACCGATCTTTAAAAGCTATCTTATTTAATCTGCGGTAGTCTATGCACATTCTTTTCGATCCGTCTTTTTTGTCAGCTAAAACGACACGACTGCAGTACTGCGACGATGACTTCCGAATTATGCCCGTATTTAGCCATTCGTTGACTTGATCTTCAACAATTTTTTGCTCCAGTTGAGGTAGACGACTCGGCGACGAATAAATTGGATCGTCCTTTTCTAAAACAATTTTCATTTGCACTGGGCTTATCACGTTCTGGTTTGGTGTGTAGCTTTCTTTCATATTCTGAATCTGGGACTTATAATTAGCCGGCGCAACGATTTCCGTACTTGTGTTTGTCACGTTAATGTTCATAATATTGTGTAGCTCAACGTTACCTGGTATTATCGAGTGAAAGGTATATCCGTTTTCATCGGAGCTATATCGAAATTTGCTTAACACATCGTACCCGATTACGACATCGCAGTTAATACTTGAGTCCGGCACTATAACAACACTGTGTTCCAGTTCAAAACCGTCTATTTCAATGTCACAAATGCAATGTCCAATTGGGATTGTTACTGCACCGCCAAAGCCAACGATCTGTGCCGTATACTCTTTAATTTTTTGCGTTTTGAAATGTTGCTTGAATACACCGTTTTTAATTAGCGACACATCAGCACCACCGTCAATTAGGCACTCAAACACTCTTCCGTTTAATAACACTTTTTTCCGCGTATTGTTGTTTATCGTACAATTTACCGTTCTGCGTTGTACATTCTTATTGCAATTTTTTGAAATATGCCCACTCTCGTTGCACCTGAAACATTTTGTTTCATTTTTGCATTCGTTTCTTTTATGTTCCGGCGAGCCACAATTAAAGCAACGAAAACTTTTTGCTTTGAGTTCCGTTTTTTGTGGCAACACTGATTTATTCTTATACACACGTTCATAAATTTCGTATTGTTCTTTCAATTCTTTATAGCTGTGGGCGTTGTAAAGCCCGATTTTGTTTTCCGCTCTGCCCTTAATACCGTCAACCGTATATCGAATAATCGACCGTTCATCAACCGCGCCGAGAGAGCCAATACGTCGCATATGTAAAATGTATTCGTGCATACTTTCATTGTCTTTCTTTTTACGTTCCGTGAGTTGTGCATGTATTTCGGCGCTGCTGTAATTCCTACTGAATTCTTCGATCAATTGCTTCTTTAATGTTGCAAAATCCGACCGATACCGACTGCAAAAATAAATCCGCACTTTTCACCATCTTATTTCGCGCGTACACATATTTTTGAATTTCGGACCACCCGTATGCTTTGGCGTTATCTTCAAAGTTTTTAAGCCACATATCGATTGTCATTCCCGTGTCACCTTCAAAAAAAGGTATCGTTTTTTCGATATTTCCCACCGTGTTCAATTGCTCCATCTTGATATACTCGTTCGTTTTGTCCGAATTCTTTTCTGTCATTTTTGTCTCGTCTCTTTTTTTTTCTTCTCGCTGCTTTATTTGTAATCTCGTTGTAATCGAACTCTCAACTTGCTTCGAATTTTCGTTAACGCTCATATGTAACTGTCTTACTCGTCCGCTTCCACTTGGGTCACCCTTGCAGCTTTTCCTATTCTTTTTGTTATTGTTTTCTGGAACATTCGCTAGCGGTATCGAACGGTTCTAATTCCACTTTGCCACGAGGTACATTGACAATTTGCACCTTTTTCCCAATACTGACAATGTTAAGATTTTAAATTTTGACTTTCACTTTCAATTCAAACTTCTATTGCTTTTCAAACTTCTATTTTATTGTAATTCAGATTGTTTGCACTGCTCCAACTTTGTTTGGTTGAGCCCCCAAATGTAGGAATTCAATTAAAAGACGAGAAATTTAGTTCACTTTTGAATTCACTTTTTAATTAAAATTTATAGTTGGTTAAGGTTAAGTTAAGTTAAGTTTTACAGTGATTTGATTTCTTCACCCGTACGATTCTTTTCTTTTTAAATAAACGACTGCCGACTTTTACAATATATTTTTGTTCCTTCACTCGTACGACTCTTTTAAACAACTGCTGACTTTTACGACTGGACGTTCCTTCCACTGACGATCTCCGAAAACGAATGATGCCTGATCCTCTCTTTTTTCCCTTTTTATTCCTATTTCTCTTTTCTATGTTTTTTGTCCGTCTGAGTTGTCCACGTGCGTGTCTAGAATTTCCCGTCAGTGTTGTCAACCTAACTGTCTTTCATACTACCACCCACCCTACATGTATGTAATACCAGGGGCGTAGCCAAGGGGGGGTTTTGGGTGTCAGAACCCCCATGGCCTATAATTATTTAAAATTTGCAATCACTTTGCATGGTATATACGTTCCCACATTAGCAAAAAGGTCTTTTTACCTTTAAACATTTAAAAGAATAATCAAATAATTTTTGTAATACCGATATGGTTTTTTTTAAATAGTCCCCTTCAGGCTCAGTACAGCTATTTGCATGATCTAAAAGCATGTCTAATGAGTGTTTTAGATCGTCGGCTGTCATGTCCTACAGGATATCAGTACAAACCTTTTGGATGGCTTCTACGTCATCAAAACGCGTTTGTTTAATCGGTAAATGCATTTTTCTTCTAAGGTGAAAGTCGCAAGATGCCGCATCAGGTTAAAACGAGGAGCGGGTGATGGTTTAATTCGTCTTTTAGTCAAAACATCAGTCACAAGTGTCTATCGTAGGGAGGCCGTCTTTCGATAGCCAAATATTCAGTTAAAATGTGATACTTTTATGTTATTGAAATGCTTAACCTTCGCCTTACCAACGAGTAAATAAGTAAATAATAAATAATTTTTTTCCATACCTCAGCATTTAGTATCGTCCTCTGGTGAGATTTCTTTCCAGAGGGTTTATTGAACACATACTGAGGTATCTATTTTTTTTATTTTTTATTTTATTGTGAGTTTTATTCAAACTGTTGGCGGAAGCACCTGGGAACACCCGTGTGGGTATACAAAATAACAAAAATAACAACAAAACATGAATAATATTTTCAAAACAATATTTCTTTATGTTATTGAAAACGACTTTCGAATTTGTTCAGTAAGTCGAAATCATAACTACATTAGATAAATACTCTGGCAGATATTGAACATGAATATTAAAAAGATCACCCGGGTGGGTATAAGGAAAGCGAAGGTTAAATACAATTTCAAGTAGATTTTGACTGATTTTTTTATGGAATCTACGGTGGTCGCGGATTTCAGTTGGCTAACACGTTGGTCATCATTTATGTCCTGACAATCGTTTTTAAATCGCGTGTACCACTCATGAAGTCTGCCACGGGATAAACGATCATCACCATAAACTTAGTTCATCAATTTAAATTTTTCGGCTAAAGTCTTACCAACTTTAAAGCAAAACTTAATATTTGCTCTTTGCAAATTAGTATCAAATTTTTGTACCAGTGACAAAAACATACTTTTACTTCGGACGCAATAACTTCGCTTACAGTGAACCAAATTTCATGAAATTTCCAATGCACTGGGTGGCACCACCACAAAATGCTCTCTTTGAAAAGTTCAGTTTACTTTAAAAAGCATGTAATACTAAATTGGTCAACAACTTTTTTTTAAACCCCCCATGACCAAGTTCTGGATACGCCCCTGTGTAATACTGTATTTCCACCGAGCGCTTAAATGCATTTAAGAGCTCTGTTAAGTTTGAGAACTGTCAAGCGTTTCCACCGAAACTGAGTTAACTCCAACAGCTGATTTCGTTTGTGATTTTTATTTTTCAAGTTCGTGATTGTTGTGTGCTTCTAAAATGATAGCTGCAAAGGCAAGTGCTGCTTAAGGTCAAGCACTTTTACTAGTGTCCGACCGAAACCACTTTTTTGGGCCGAAACCGAAACCGAATATTCGGTTTTTTTTTAATATTCGGCCGAAACCGAAACCGAAACTTTCTAGTTGAAATAAAAATCACCATATCAAGCACTTTTTTCAACAAACGAATTTTACATTAAGTAAATAGAGAACAAACAAACAAACATAGCATAAATAAATAAATACTTATTAAAAAAAAAACAATTTATTCATTTTTTAAAAACGTAAACATGAAAAAATCACCCTTTCGTACCTTACTCGCTAATATTCAAAATTAAATAACTTAATATTATATGCTAAAAAAAGAAGTTTATTTACATTGGTGGCATCTAAATTATTCCTCCTTTCATTATATATCTGATACACAATAAAATGTAAAAAATATTCTAGAAAGTTTCGGTTTCGGCTATTCGGCCATTTTTTGGCCGAAACTGAAACCGAAACCGAAACCACTTATTTGGGCCGAAACCGAAACCGAAACCGAATATTCGGTCGGACACTAACTTTTACCAATGTTTGCAGCTTTTATGCACATGCACATTTGCATATGCTTATGCACATTTTGATTTCTATTCTGCAAGCATGTAGAACCCAACAGAATAGGCCACTTATTTGGAAAAAGGTTAGTACAATTAATAATATAATTATATAAACGTTCTTGTACTTGGAAGTCATATTATGCATCTTAAATTTGACTTCCAAACCAGAGACAGAAATGCCCATCGCACTTTTTACGTTTCCCTGAATTTTACTTATTTTGTAAAAGCTCATGTTATTTTATTCATTTTAAAGCTTTCATCTGATTGATATCAGAGCTGTTTACATATTAATTGTCAAGAGAGTTTATTGGAAATTTACGTTTTTTATTTCCTATTTCAGCATTGATTACTGGCAATTAATAGAAGAATTCACTTCGTTTATGACAGACGATATGTATTTATGCAAAAAATGCAGGAAGAAGTAATTTTTTTTATAATAGCAAAAATTCTATGACGCCGAACGCAATTCAAATCCTCTCTTTTGCTTGTGTATATACGGCTCTTGCGCGGCTTCAAGCATGCTGTCAAAATGTATGCATTTGTGAGTACTGCTCCCAGGCTCTTGGCAGGCAATGGCAAAACCTCCACGTGTGAAAGAAAAACTGCCAAGTCAAGATATACCATTAAACAAAAGTGTATACTTCTCTTCTTTAAACTTTAATATTCAGTTTACTAATTTCGTATTTTTCCTAAAACTAGTTCAAACTATTCTAAGGACCAACAAAAAATGTATTTTTGAAACCACAGAGGGTTCAGACGTCCACAAAGTAGCATGTTGCCATATGGCAACAAAATAGCGAAAGGGTTAAATAGAGGTTCAACCAAAATGCAATGAGGAAAGCAGAAAATTTTATAATTAGATAATCAGGTTACACAGTTAAACAAGGCTTCGATTTCGTTATGCGAAAGGTCGAGAAGAAAAGGTTTTACTGTTTTTAAAAACAAATTTACATTCTTAACGACACGTATACTGGCAGGCAGCGCATTGAACAATTCACGAGACACAATGCGAAAGAATTCGTTGAAACCTTTTTAACAACGTCAGAGAGAATCGACTTTTTTAAGGTTTTAACTGTACAATGCTGACAATCGATTTCGTGAAGTGAAAGAACCAATTAATTCACGTTTTAAGTTTCACGCATAATCTACATTTGTTGCAGCAAGAGCTAAAACCACTTCAAACTGTTGTGAATTTTTCACAATTTCAAAGCATCTTGTATCCACTGTTCGTCAAGTATATCTTTAATTCCGCAAAAAATAATTTGAGGACATATTTTCCGCAGAAGATCGTGAATCGACTTTGATTACATTTTCATTTAAACGCCATGTCATTTAACTCATTCCAAGTATATTTCATCAATTTGCCAATCAACGTTCACTTCATTCAATATTGGTTTGTATTCTTCACCCTTTCATACATTATGTACCTCTGGGCGTTTGCCAACGCCAATCACCCATAAAACCGTTGCCGATGAGGTGGGACGTGTTCAAAAAGTTTACCGCATGACTTCGGACCATACAATTCAATTACCAAATTGGAAATAACGGTCAAAATAAAGCAAGAACCAAGAGCAAATAAAATCTCTTTAAAGGGTAGAAGGTGGGAAGCGTGACATGTGGTCAGCCAGTTGTAATTTTACATGTATTGTAATTTTTCACTGGCGCACGCGGAGCGACATTATGGGAGGGATGAACAAGTATGTTTACGATACAAACGGGTATGCATAATCCCAATAAACAGCGACGTAAGCACATTTGTTTTGCACTAACGTGGGTACACATTTATTGATTTTATCTTAACTCATTTATTTCTCATTGATCTAACGTTTTTTTTTACACGCTTATTTTTACTTACTTACATATGTTTTAACTCATGTAACGGTTTTTTATGGTGCAATTTGCATAACATATTGCATACTAAGTAAATACAAAAGATCACAAAAAACTGTCTATGTAAAAATTATTGTAATATTATAACAAAAGAAATTAGTTGTACTAAATATGAAACGAGTCCATTTTTAAGAAGTTTTTTCTATACTTTTGTTTTGTTTTATATGTATGTATTGTGCTTGTGGAAATAAGACATAATTTTGAGCTATGGTCATTGAAATGAAAATTTTTCGTTTTACTAGTGATATTACTCTGTGCGACAAAAATCAAAAAAATTCAAAACACACGAAAAAATCTAAATACTCGGGAACTAGGGGCCAAATGTAGTAAAACTGCGTTTTTAGTTTTTTACTCTGACGTCCTTTTTTTTAAAGGACTTTGAAATTTTAAGGACATGTTTATTTCAAAAATTATTTTAAAAATTGAGCGCATTGTAGAATATCAATATGGTTATCAAATGAAAGAGAAAAATCCTTAGAATCTTAGAAAATGTAATGTTTTGGTGCAAAAGGACGAAGAGGTATTGAAAATGTCCTTTTCAAACTTTATCCTTGAATGTCCTTGAAAATTTCCAATAGTTTTTTTCGAAAAAAATATCTTAAGGACTAATATGTACACTACTACATCCTCGTCCTATTAACTTTATTAGTTTAAGATATAAAAATGTAATACTTCTCTCTATAGGATATGGATAATTTCAATATCATTAAGGATGCTGAAATCGTATTTATAGAACCATTTTTGCACTTAAAAATAACAACCTGACCATATGATAAATGGTTTAAATACTTTAATCTATACATATAAAAATGAATCGTGGTTCGTTCGGCTGCTTAAAACTTGAAAACGACTGGACCAACTTGGATACTTCCTTCGGCGGGTTTGTTTGAAATTGTTACGTGAAGGTTTAGGAAAAAAGAAAAGTCGGGAAAACGGGGCGTGGCACCACAAGAATACATTTTTAGACAATAACTTTGGAACCATAAGTCACACATCAATTAAATTTGGTTTAAATCTTTTAAATGGAATAGCTTCGGAGTTGTAAGTCGCACAGCATTGAAATTTGGTATAACATCGTACCATAGAAGTGCCATTCTACTGTTAAAATATGATGGGCGTTCGACAAGGGGCGTGGCACATTTTTTATGACCCAACATTTCAGCAGAACTGTAAGTCGCACATCAATGAAACTTAGCACGAACCTACCATTTAGTCATATCTATCGACAGAGGGAATGGGGCGGGTATTTAACAAGGGGCATGGCACCGCCCATACAACTCAAATCTTTTATATGGAATAGCTTCGGAATCGTTAGCTGCACAGCATTGAAAGTTGGTGTACCGTCGTCTCATAGATGTGTCATTCTACTGGTGAGATTTGATCGGCGTTGGACAAGGGGTGTGGCACATTTTTTATAACCCAACAGTTACAGAGTAAACACACACACACACATCAGTGAAACTTGGTGCGAACTTTCCACTTAGTAGCACAATTCGACTAGAAGAAAGTTGTGAGCATTGGACAAGGGGGCGTGGTACCGCCTGCTTTTTTTATACATAAATTGTTTGTCCTGACTGACTGACTGATTGATTGATTGACTCATCATCATGAACTATGGGTACTTCTTGAAGAATGAACCTCCGCTAAGACGGGATTTTTTGAAATTCGGGGTCTAAAGAGGGAAAAACATATATTAAGGTGTTGTATGAAGAAACGTGATTTAATAGACATATTGATTTCGAACTTCCTGCAAATAATGTAGATCAAAAATAATTCGACCCGTATTTTATAATTTTTTGAACCGATAGGCCTATTGACTTCAAAAATTGTAGAAATACTTGAAATAAAAAAATTGGACACGCGTTTCTAATTATTTTCAAAATCGAAATCTAGCAAACTTAGGGTTAAGAATTTGTTTAGAGTACATGTGAAAACTCATGATCTAAAGGGCCTTTTGACTTCAAAATTTTTGGAAACACTTGACATCAAAGATAATAGACATATGTTTATTTTTATATCAAAATCTGACGGGGTCAACAATGGGTTCAGAATTTATATCGGGGGAAACAAGAGAGCTTGCGTGCGAAGCCGCGGGGCCCAGCTAGTTGTATTCTATAAGTATTTAATTTTACATTTAGCACACATTTGCGAAATGTTTAGGTGAAGTTAGTGATGAACACGGAGAGTACTTCCACCAAGATGTTGCGGTAATTTAAAAACGCTTTCGGGGAAAAGAAATGTGTCACATACTTTCCGAGTATTGTTGGTCGCTGTGCCGTGACACCTACCAGAAACACAAACGTCAAAGTGAACGCATACATTTTTCTTAAACAACTTGTTTTAAAATAAATTATTTATAAAATGCATTCAAAATGCGTTTTAAATGACTTTTGTTAATTTTTGTATTAAATTGTGAGCACTAGTATTCACAGTAAGTACGTATCTTCATGCATTTATCTTGCGTCTCTTGGATGAGTCTTATTGAAGAAAACTCAATTTTTAAATTTTCAATGTCTTGTGAAAAGAAATCCTTAGGTTCAAAGGCAATTTTGAAATTGCAGAATTAGTGTATTTAACCTCCAGTTTTAGCAGGATAACGATTTATACATGAGCTATTTAAATATTTTATGTTTGTCGTACGGTGCAATACATCTTTGTTTTATAGAGAGAATTATTAAATTTTTTATATCCTAAACTAAAAAAGTTAGAAGGACGAAATTGGAGGATGTGGTAGTGTACATATTAGTCCTCAAGATATATTTTTTCAAAAAAAACTATTGGAAATTTCCAAGGATATTCGAAGTGAGTGATGGGTCGTGAGAAGACGTGAAATTTTGTGCTGCCGATTCAACCACCTGTTTTACCACGTAAACAACGCCAAAAATTTTGAGATCTGGCCAGGAGTTGTCCTATGAACGTTTCTACGCGCTGCTTTACTTGCTGGAAAAGTCGTCAAATTTTAAACTAAATAATTTTTCATCTCCCACAGTCGCACCGCGTTTCATATAATGTCGGCCGCTGTTAACCCTCAATCACCCACCCCTATTAAAATCACGTATCTACCCACCCTGAGTCCCCGGGACTCACATTTTTTGTTTGCGAAATAATGTAATATCTAATAAATTTTTATGGTTTTTTATTTTTTTGTAGGCCACATTAAGGCCTCTTGTTACAGATTTAATTCCATATCTTTACACAACCCTAATAAAAATTCACTTTTTTATGGACAGAAATAAAATACTCTAAAAACATGTACTAAACATTTTATACAAACAAAAGATAAAAATAAATTAACACAAAAAATTCGTTTTACATAAATAACTTAAACACAAAATAACTATTCAGAAAAAAACTTAAAGTAATACTTCATTATATAAAATAAGAAAACGTGCAGTAGGTTGAATTACATATGTTGTGCACATACCTCACATACCTTTTTGGCACAACTAAGGCAAATTGTTATTAGCAAAACTTCTCAGAGGGTTAACACTCTCAATTCGTGAACGTTTTGCAGCCATTTTGGCATTCTAAAGTTAAATTAACACGATAATAAAAATATCTACAAGTACAATTTTTGTAACACAAAACACCACCCTGAGTCCTCGGGACTCACTCCATGCCAAAACTCAGCATTGTAATTGTAGTGCGCTAACTTCCGATCGTCTTCGCGTTCTGTGCGACCCTGTATGAAAGGAGCAAAAGGACCACATAATTGAACAGATGAGTGAGCAGGTGAAGAGAGGCTGATGCAAAAATGTAACGACCTCTCAGCTGAATTGCTAAACATAAAGAAGACAATAAAGTTCCTTGATGTGAGGCTAACGGCAGTAGAAACCTCATGTGAAGAGTTGGGTGTGCTGCGAAATGAAGTTCTTGCACTAAAAAGAAAGGCAGAGAGAAGCGAGAATGAAGCCGTTGCCACTGATCTTTTAATAAACGGCATACCTAACTCTACTTACTAATCAGCGGAGGGTAGATCTTCTCGCGTATGTGTAAGGCTGTTCAGCACGAACTGCCTCCAGTGCGGGAAGTTTTCCGGCTGCCAGCGAGGAACAATAAAAATGGTAACAACAACTCGGCGATCATCGTTAAGCTCTCCTTCCAGCATGCTCGTAGTCAGCTATTTAAATCCATTGCTGGCTATTGTAGGGCCAACAAGCGGCCTCTTGCTCTGAGAGATATTGGTCTGGATGATAATGCAAAATTTTATGTACACGAAAGTCTGACTAGAGATAATCGTGAACTAATGCATTATGCAGTTCAGCATAAACGACAGAAACTTCTTGTTGCTGTTTTTTCGATACGTGGGCAAATCATGGTGAGAAAACGAGATGGTGATGAGGCCGTAAAAGTATTTGATAAAAAAGGTATCGATGGAATCGTCGGGCAGCATAGAAACAACAATGACTTCTGCAAAATTAAATATAAGCTATTTTGATGTTATTACTTATTGTATCTGTGTCCTTCTCCTTCACCATTATTTTTGTATTTTCTCTCTCTCTGTCTCTAACTGTTATTACTCTTGTACCCTTGCCATGTTGGTCTGTACTTATAAGCATTTTAACCTCATTAGTATGTATGTTAGTTGTTTCTTACAGGGACCGGAAATAACTGTTATTTTACAATTTTCAAATCAAAAAGGCATAACGAAAAAATTGCCGGTGGACTTTTTCAAATATACCATTATGATCGTAATGGACTCAGCTTCACGAATATTAAACGCCTTTTAATTTTTAGACTTTTACTATAAAAGTTAAAATTAACTGTTATTTTGTGCCTTTTAACACATATTTCAGGCAAAAATAACAGTTATTTTGTGACTTTAATTTTTTCGGTCAAATATATCAGTCAATTTGAATTTTTTCAAATGCCGTTTGACTGACTAAAAAACTATAGATACCATTTTTTGTCTTAGCAGACCGCCCATTCTGAGCTATAAGACTTGTGCGACGAAAACAATGGTATCAATAGTTTTTTAGTCGGTAAACGGCCTTTGAAAAAATTCAAATCGCCTGATATATTTGACCGAAAAAATAAAAGTCACAAAATAACTGTTATTTTTTACCGATAAAATAAAAGTCAAAAGTAACAGTTATTTTTGCCTGATATGATAAAAGGCGCAAAATAACTTTTAATTTTTTCGGTAAAAATAAAAGTTAAAATATAACAGTTAAAATCTGACTTTTTTCATAAAACCCATAACCGGTACGGTCCCTGGTTTCTTCTATCGCTCATTCTCATGACATCAAACTTATCTGATGTAAACGTCTCTGGCGCTAATGAAAATCATAAACTGATAATTGATATCTTGTGTAAACAATCAGCCGGATTTAAAGTAGTTCACTTCAATGCGAGGAGTCTGAGCTTTGACAAACTTGACTATGTTAGATATATCTTTGATCAGTCCCTTATCGATGTTATTTGTGTGTGTGAAACTTGGTTTAGGAATTGCATTCCGGACCTTCAATGTTCTATCAACAACTATAGTCTTATTCGAAATGATCGAAAGCATAGGAAGGGAGGAGGGGTAGCAATTTATTGTAGGAAAACTCTTTGGCTAAATGTGTTCGTTCCAGTGATCTGTGGATCCTGCAATGATCCAATCCTCTCCCTTCCAGTCCCCTATGTACTTATGTCCCACTTTCCCAATCCACCGGCTTCGGCCGTTTGTCTCGTCCAATGTCTTTTTCAGTTTGTTATTCGTGTTTTAACTACCGAATAAAGCGCACAACCCACGCAACCCCGCGTCTTTTTTATTTACCCTTCGCTCCGCCGACGGCTCCAAGAGTTCTGTTCATGGTCCTTCGAGCCACCGCGAACCCGCGTTGAAACATAAAAAACATTCAAACACAACAGTGACACAAAACACTAAAACAGTGACAAATTACAACACAGTGGACAAATCCAGTGAACAACAAATTACAAACAGTGAAGACAGTAACAAATTAAAACTAAACTACACAAAACACAAGAGTGAACAGCATACAACAACGAAAAAAAAAAAAAAAAAAAAAATGAGGTAAAAAACAAAAAAAAAAAAAAAACAAGTGAAAAAGAAAGAGTGAAGTGAAAAGTGCAGTGACCCCATCACAAAAAACAAAAGCCAACCCCGGCCCCCCTTTTTTTCAATACAAAAAAAAAACAAAAAAAAAAAAACCAAAAGCCAACCCCGGCCCCCCATCTTTAAAAAAAAAAAAAAGAAAGCCAACCCCGGCCCCCTTTTTCTACAAAAAAAAAAACAAAATCACAAACAACAACAAAGCCATCCCCGGCGCCCCCAACCCTTTTTCAAAAAAAAAAAAAAGAAAGAAATACAAATTTATAAACTAAGTGCAAAAACAAACATTAAGTGCAGTGCAGAAAAACACAAAAAAAACCACAGTGCAGTGCAGTGCAATTTCAACGACCAACGAAGAATCACGCAACCAACAACAACACACCCAACGAAGACGAAGAAGGAAGCACTCAAGGCAGACAAAAGCAGTGGAACAACACAACGTTGGACGGACGTTGAAAATATAAAGGAGATCCCCATACTCGGGCACTGGGCCCAACAAGATAAGCCGAAAAATTGATTATAATTAACATTCACATACTAACATCCACATACACATATCTTTAACAAAAAACAAAATTTTGTAAAAAATAGTTCATTTCCCATAAACTTACCCGCCCGATTATTAATTTGCGGTTTAATTTCACACACATATACATATATTTTACTAATTTACAAAATTCTTGTATTTCCAATTATTTTGCCGTTGAATATTGTATATATATACAATATTCAACTGGATCTAATAATCCCGCTAAAAGCAGTTCCGCTACTGCCCAGTTGCACATACAGCACATTTTCCCTCTTCTTCTTTGTGCTTTGCACACAAATTAAGCAGCAAACAGCCCAGCTGCTGTGTAAATTCTGTGCGCCCACTTGTGCACATATTCACGCACTTTTCTTTGTGCAAAATTCGCACCCACTATTTCTCCTTGTTGTCTTTGCGCTTGTACATAAGATCAGCAGCGACAGCCCAGCTGCTGTGTACATTCTGCGCGCTCACTTCTGCACTTATTTCCATATTTCCCTTTGTGCTATATCCGCACGCACTTGGCAGCACGCAACTCAGCTGCTTGGCCCAAGTGGATATATACTTGTATACATAAACAAGAAAACACAAAGCGGGCACAGTGGGACAAGTTGTACACTTTCACGGCACATTGAAAATTTTCTTCGACTTAGAAAATTTTCAATCGTGCATATATATAACTATACATACACTTGTACTTGTAACTATACGTACACTTTACATACTCGTTATTACATACAGTGGGACAATAAGACCCGTCCTAAATACATTGAAAATTTTCGACTTAGAAAATTTTCAATTGTACATAACAACGTTCACTGCGCATACACTATACATACATACAGTGGGACAAACACATCCCACCGGTACACAAAATTTTTATTTTTCCTCCTCTATATAATTAAAGACATTTAACTAAATTTACTAACAATTAACCAATATTATATTCAAAAATATATTTTCACATACTCTCATACACATATACACAGAACAATACATATTTATTTTCCTTATTCATATACATTTATACACATACTTACCCATACATATTTATTTTCTTTTTACATATTTACATTTTAATAAAATAAATACAAATACACATACACAAATAAATACTGTCACTTGTTGTTTTCATTTTGCTAAATTATACACAACACTCATACAAATTTCCATTTTCTCGGATTCCGCGGTTCTAATTTACAAATTTTTCGATATTTTCTCGTATTATTCTCATACGGTTAATAAAGTTGGCCAACAAACTAAAGGCATTTTCCCATTCAATCGAATAAATTTCACACATTCGTGTAATTTTTCGATTTTTTCCAATTTTAAGCCGTTCGTGCGGACGCGGCCAACTTTAATCATCTCATTTATCCCCATTCCCAGGTGGAAATTTAATTTCAACTTTTTCGCACCTGACCCCCCTCTCCCTCAAGTTTCGCTAATTACTTTCAATGCCGGTAGAGCGTTCGCCTAAGAAACAATCCGACGCGATGGAGCCAACCGCCTCCAAACAACCCCCTCCCAAGGTGTCAACTGATTTGTTTTTGACAGACCCTGTCACTCGTGAGCCGCCGAAAACGCGCTCCAAATCTCCCATTCTCAAAGCAACCGATCCAAGCGTTGCCAAATTTATTTTCGAGTCCGATCAGCTCGTGCAATTATGCACAAGGTTTTCTGCGACCCCCATTGAGGAACAAACGAAGTCCCTCGTCCAAATTCGTCAAAAGAATTTGGAAGTCCAATGGACTAGGCTTATGCAAGCATATGAGGCAGTCTCCATTGCGGAAGACAGTAGCCAGCCCGACCGTTTCAAGGAGTCGGCTCGGCAGAAGCACGAAGCCTGCATAGACCAGTATGAGTTGTGCATGGCTCAAATGTCGGACATCATTGAGATGCTCCAGCCTCCACCCACTCAGCACGCTGCGCATACGGAACAGGTTCGATCCCAAGAACCAACGAATACTCCAAATATTTGTTTACAAGTTCCAACTTGCGATACCGAAACATTTTTCGGGGGCTATGAGCAGTGGCCGTCCTTCCGGGACATGTTTACGGCAGTTTACATTAATCACCCCAAGCTCACTCCAGCCCAAAAATTGTATCACCTCCGATACAAGACGCAAGGCAAAGCCGGTGCAATTGTGAAGCAATTTGCCTTAAGCGATGAAAACTTCGGACTCGCATGGGAAGCTCTGAAATCCCGCTACGAAAACAGACGCATATTAGTTGACAACCAAATACGATCTCTCTTAAATATCACTCCGGCTACTTCCGAAAATAGCGAAGCGCTACAGCGGATTCAAAGTACAATAAATAATTGTCTATCAATACTTAGGTCCCAGGCCGTGGACACTGACAATTGGGATCCGCTGCTTGTGTACATTTGTTGCACCAAATTGCCCGAAGAAACACTAGCTCTTTGGGAACAATCTCTCACATCTCGGAAAGACCTGCCTCTTTGGTCGCAAATGGACGAGTTCCTGACCTGCAGGTACGAGGTGGTGGAACGGCTCAATAGCATTCGTCCCGCTAAGCCAAAACCACAACCCTCCAATTTCCATACGCCCCAAAATCGGCCTCAAAATAGATCCCAGCACTTCCACACTGAAGTGAAAAAAGACTTCGCGTGCAAACTTTGCAACGCAAACCACCCTATTCGAACTTGTCAGAGTTTCAAGAAGCTCAGCCCCCAGAGCCGATTGAAATACGTCAAAGAGCACAGTTTATGTGAAAACTGTCTTGCGACAACGCATACCATAAAGGATTGCACAAGCAGTTTTACGTGTGTTTACTGCCAAAGGAAGCATCATTCCCTGCTTCATTTCCCCAACAACAAATCTCAAGCCCCGCAGCCTCTCAATAGGTCTCAGACGACCACTTCTCAGGTCGCAACAGCTCATCCACAACCGAACAATAACTCCACAACTCATTCCCCCACTTCAGATGCGCAACCCGGCCCATCTTCAAGGCTAAGTACGCCTCAAGTACAAGCCCTACATTCCAATAATGGCACCCAATCCCTTCTGCCTACGGCCCTGGTGTCTATTGCCCACTTAGGAGAATTGTTCAAGGTTAGAGCGTTGATCGACCAAGGCTCGCAACGCACCTTCATTTCCTCGAAGGTGCAAAAACGCCTTAAATTGCCAATTGAAAGATCTCACTTCGAAATTTCAGGCATGGGCGGTAAAATTGTGCAAAATTCCAATCACATTTGCTTTTTGACGTTGGCAGTTCCAAACTCCAGCACGACCCTCAATGTGCAAGCAATAGTACTTCCCCAATTGACAAAATTGCTACCCCCATTCACAATTAGCCATCCCAATTGGCAAGAATTTGCCACGCTAAATCTCGCTGACCCAAGTCCTTTCGAGTCAGCGCAGATAGACTTAGTTATTGGCAGTGATCTGATACCCCAGATCTTACTCGAAGGTATCCGACGAAATGTGTGTGGCAGTTTATTAGCCCAAAACACCATTTTCGGTTGGATACTCAGCGGGCCAGTACCCCACACGGTGTCATCTTATTCGACATACGTAGCAGAAATCTCCAATGAGGAACTTAGTTCACAACTCAGGCAGTTCTGGGAGCAGGAAGAAGTCAAACTCCCGACACCTGTCTCCTCGGATGACACTTATTGCGAAGAGTTATACCAGAAGACCACAACCCGTGGATCGGACGGTAGATATACTGTTAAACTTCCCTTCAAGGCAGAGTTTCCATACTCTATAGCATTGGGCAATTCCCGACCCAATGCGCTCCAGCAATATGTCAGCATGGAGCGAAACCTCTCCCGAAAGGGAAACCTCAAGACCATCTACGATGACGTCTTAGAGGAATATATCACCCTTGACCATATGGAACTCACAAATCCCCGTGAGATAATCCAAAATGGCAAATATTTGTCATACTATCTGCCTCATCACGCAGTCATCCGCCCCGAAAAGAAGACCACCAAAGTCCGAGTGGTTTTCAATGCCTCAAAGTCCTCAAGTTCTGGTCAATCACTTAATGACGTTCTGCATACTGGTCCTACTCTTCAAAATGACCTCACAGCCCTCATTCTCCGATGGCGCCTTTACCGCTTTGTCTTCAATGGCGATGTCCAGAAGATGTATAGGCAAATTCGGGTCCATAACGATCACCAGGAATTCCAGCGAATACTCTTTCGCAAATCCCCGGAATCTCCTATTCAAGATTATAAATTGAAAACGGTGACATTTGGGGTTAACTGCGCGCCATATTTGGCCATCAGAACGCTCCATCAATTGGCCCACGATTCTCAGCCATCTAGCCCGTTAGCGGCAAAAATACTTCTCGAGGAAACGTATGTCGACGACATTCTTTCCGGAGGTCACGATCTTGCCACAACTAAGGAAGCTCTCTCTCAAGTGATAGCCACCCTCAACTCCGGGGGATTCCCTCTTAAAAAGATAACGGCTAATCACCAAAAACTCTTAGAGGAAATTCCCGAAGACGACCTTTTCGATTCGGAATTCCTTAAGTTCGATTCAACGAGTACCACTAAGACTCTTGGCATCCGTTGGAATGCCCTATCGGACTCATTTTCATACTCAATCTCTCCCACTACTCCTGCAAACTCATTCACGAAACGGCAAATTCTTTCGTCCGTTGCAAAGCTTTTCGATCCCGCAGGATGGCTTTCGCCTATAATGATTCTTGCCAAAAAGCTTCTTCAAGAGCTTTGGCTTGAAGGCACTGAGTGGGATGAGTGCATAAAGCCAGGAACACTCATAAAGTGGCAGCAATTCATTGAGAATTTGCCTGCCATAGAACTTATCGAAATTCCCTGGTGGGTTCACTATACCCCCAATCGAAATGTTCAGATCCATGGATTTTGCGATGCCTCCGAAAAGGCATACTGTGCAGCTCTGTACATCCGTACCAGCACAAATGGTGACAACCCCTCGTCACATCTCCTTGTTGCGAAAACAAGAGTTGCACCTCTCCAAACAATCAGCTTACCTCGCTTAGAGCTTTGCGGAGCAGTTTTGCTCTCCCAGCTCATAAAATCCCTCCGCTCTCACCTCGGGTTCGACAAATCGGAAATCCATTTATGGACCGATTCGGAAATTGTCCTTGCTTGGTTGGAAAAACCACCTTGCACATGGAAAACCTATGTTGCCAACCGCACGACCGAAATACGTCAAAATGTGCACAACGCTCCCTGGCGACATGTCCCAAGCGCTGAAAATCCCGCGGACTTAGGAACGCGCGGATGCAAGCCGCAAGATCTCAAAGATCACACTCTATGGTGGAATGGCCCCAAATGGTTGCAGCAAGCTTCCGATGCTTGGCCCAAAGGTCACTCTCGCAAAGTTCCAATTCCGGAACAACGAGCGATTGACTGCCACCACCTTCTCGAAGAGCAGACCGACATCCTCGATCGGTTCTCTAGCTTCTCTCGAGCCCTGCGAGTAATCGCATACATGTTCCGATTTGTTAATAACGGCATCTCCTCCCGTCGCCAACACAATCCCATACACGGAACACTGTTGTCCCAAGCAGAGTTGGCATTTGTTAAGAATCGCCTTATAACTCTCGCGCAAAGTTCCCACTATTCCCAGGAACGCCAAGCGCTCTCTCATTCTCTTCCCATATCCAAGAAAAGTTCTCTCTTGGTGCTCAATCCCTTCCTAGATAAGCAGAAGGTGATGCGAGTTAATGGCAGACTCGCCAATGCGGCATTGTCGTATAATGAACGACACCCCATTATTCTCCCCCCAGAGTCCCGCTACTGCAGTTTGCTTCTTCGGTTCCTTCACAAGCTATTACTGCATGCGGACCAACGACTCATGCTCCGTATGGTTCGGCAGGAATATTACATTCCGCGCCTAAAGCCGCAAATAAAAAAGTGCATTTTTCAATGCACAACGTGTGTCATCCACAAACAAAAGCTGCGAACACAAATCATGGCAGCGCTCCCCCCCGAACGATGCACACTTACAATCCCATTCGCCACAACCGGAATCGACTTTGCTGGTCCATTCCAGATTAAATCTTCCATGCTCCGTAGCTCAACCTACCTCAAAGGTTATGTTGCAGTGTTCGTGTGCTTCTCCACGAAGGCCGTTCACTTGGAACTCTGCTCGGATCTTACGACCGAAGCGTTCCGCGCAGCATTCGCCCGATTTACTGGTCGACGAGGGCTACCGCTCAAAATCATGACCGACAACGGCAAAACGTTCGTCGGTGCTCAACGTGCCATGGCCAGAGACTTTGCCAAATTCTCGAGAGAAATCGCCCAAGATATTCTCGACCGATACGGTCCTCAGGGCGTCGAGTGGCAGTTCATCCCCCCACATGCTCCTCACATGGGAGGACTATGGGAGTCGGCGGTCAAAAGCTTCAAGACCCACCTTAAAAAGGTAGCCGGCTCTCATAGATTCACATACGAAGAGTTTACGACTCTTCTTACTAGAATTGAAGGGACGCTTAATTCACGTCCGCTCTCTCCTCAATCGCAGGACCCTAGCGATTTAGTGTCTCTGACCCCTGGCCACTTCCTCCGAGGCGCTCCTATCGCCGCACCCCCCGAACCCGAGTGCTCCGAGCTATCCCTCATAAACCGATGGGAAAAACTCAAAGTCCTCCATCATCAATTCGCCCGACGATGGAAGGACGAATATCTCAAGGATCTCCACAAACGATATAAGTGGAAGCATCCGCAAAGGGAAGTGGAAGAAAATGAAATGGTCGTCATTAAAGACGACCTGCTTCCCCCTAATGAATGGCGGCTCGGCCGCATTCATAAAATTCATCGCGGTCCCGACAATCACGTCCGTGTCGTGGATATCCGCACTGACTCTGGCATCCTGACAAGACCAGTAGTCAAGGTATGCCCCCTAATAGCTTCTTAATCGCGATTCATTGCCCTGCCTATATTTCACATACACACGTTCTCATACACTATCCACTCACTATCGTTATATTGTAGTGATACACTTTTCTTGTGTTTTGCAGGGCAACCAGGAGGCAACCGAGGTTTCAGCAATGCCGATTATGCCACCACCTGCACGGCATTCGATATTGCCGTGCGTTCTTGGCAATGGCGCCAGAACAGCGCCAGCAGGTAGCCCGCGCCCAGGGCTACTGTACAAATTGCCTGGCGCGGTCTCACCCCACCGCTCGATGCAGCTCCACCGCCCGCTGCAGCAAGTGCGGTCGAGCGCATCATACGATGCTGCATTTCGGGGAGAGGGCAGCCAAGACACCGGCGCCCAAGGCAGCACTTAAGGGCGGCAAGAAGCCGCAACAGCCCCGGCAGCAGCCCACTCAGGCGAAGCGCCCCGTGCAGCGCTCCGCCATCGCGGACCGGCTGACACGCCACCGCCGGCCGCAACCACACCAACCCAGCCGTCCAGCCAACCGCCCCTCAGCCGAGGCAGCAGCTGAGCGCCAGCTCATCGCATTTAGCGACGATGAGGCCTCCGACGAGGAGACCCCACAGCCGCGCGTCAAAGCCCGCGCCCTCATCGAGAAGGCCTTGGAGGCCTTGGGCCGGCTCAGCGAGGAGCTACACCATTAATGTTGCCAGCGGCAACGCGGGCCGCCATGGCTAAATGTGTTCGTTCCAGTGATCTGTGGATCCTGCAATGATCCAATCCTCTCCCTTCCAGTCCCCTATGTACTTATGTCCCACTTTCCCAATCCACCGGCTTCGGCCGTTTGTCTCGTCCAATGTCTTTTTCAGTTTGTTATTCGTGTTTTAACTACCGAATAAAGCGCACAACCCACGCAACCCCGCGTCTTTTTTATTTACCCTTCGCTCCGCCGACGGCTCCAAGAGTTCTGTTCACTCTTAATCTCACAACAATTGCTAAATCTGCTGGCTCTGATACAGAATATACAATCTCTGAAGTGTCTGATGGTAAATGCCGAATCTTAATTTCTAGTGTTTATAACCCAAGTAAATGTTATTCTCTAGATCAGGGGTGCCCAAAATCTTCTTATGGAAGAGCAAACACCAATACATGTAAAGTCGCCCAAAAAAATGCAAACAAAAAAATGGAATTCAGTATGTACACCGAAAAAAAAATTTCATTTTTCATTTTTATTTAAAAAAAAACAATTCTAATCTTCCTTCTTCCATGATCCTTCTAATAAATTAAAACAAAGTTTCGATTGATAGTGACATTACAGCAATTTGTGCAGCAAAACCAAAAAGGCATACACACAATAATCGACAACAATAAAAACATTAGCGAATCCCGAGTCATCTTCGTTGAAACGAAACAAGCACCGAATTTTTTCTAGTGCTTCTCAATCGACAGCCGCACACGTTTTGAATCAAATTCATTCACTAGACAACAACAAAACCTACGTTGAAGATAACTGTCGCCAATGCGTGCGGAGTGCTGTGTGAGCATTCTACACCTTTTCAAGTTCGATTTCAGAAAGTATAAAAACAATTTCAGAAAGCGTAAAAGCAATTCCAGAAACCGTAAAAGCAATTTCAGAAAGCGTAAATTCAATTTCAGAAATATAAATTTAATTTCAGAAAGCGTAAAGCAATTTCATAAAGCGTAAATTCAATTTCAGTTTTCTGAAATTGCTTTTACACTTTCTGAAATCGAACTTGAAAAGGTGTAGAATGCTCAGCCTATGCGGAAGATCATTTACAAAAACAAATGAGGAATGAGATTCCTCAGCCTATGCTGAAGAGGATTTGCAAAAACAAATGAGCAACGAGAGCATAGGGCATGGGCACCTCTGCTCTAGATGCATACTTCACCGAGTTATCCTTGTTTTTAATAGACTTTGAGCATTACATAATTTGTGGTGATTTTAATGTAAACTTACTTTCTTATGATTCTTATGCCAATGAATTACGTAATCATGTAACAGCAGCTGGTCTAGCTATTGTTAATGACATTATACCCACGAGATATGCTAGTAACTGCAGACCAAGCCTTTCAGACTATTTTATTACTTCTGACCCTTCTTTAGTACTTAAATTTTACCAAATATCTTTCATATCGGACCATGATTTAATATTTTGTGCAGTTGATGTTGTGTTTGATCGTCCAGTGAGCACTTGATGCTTTGTTTTCTGACTTGTGCCGTGTGTGTTGGAGTGAGTGTTGGTTTCTTGATACAGCTGATAAAAAGCTTCAATTTCTTAATGAGAACTTAATCACGGTGTTTAACGCTCATGTCCCGATTCGTACTTCCTATATCAGGAATAAGTCGTGTCCTTGGCATACCAACCGAGTACACTTAGCAATAAAAAAACTAAATAAGTTGTATGCTAAATGGAGAAAATCACTGACGGAGACTTCATGGTGCTTGTATAAATCTGCACGGAATGAAGCTACAGCTGTAGTAAGGCAATCGAAGCGGTGGTTTTGTAAATCGAAGCTAAATGCCTCGCTTCCATTTAAACGGCTATGGCGTAACCTAAATAACTTAAACATTCATGGGAAAGAAAACTCAGAATGCAAACTGGATCCTGACATTCTAAATGAGTTTTACATTAGTGCAAGCAAAGGCAGTATTCTCCCTTCTTTAAATCAAACTATATCCTCTGCTAGTAGCTGCCATAGCCATTTTCAATTTGTATTAGTTAGTGAGCTAGAGATAATAAAATCGATTATGGGCATTAAATCGAATGCTGTCGGGGACGATGGAATTCCTTTAAAGTTTCTTAAACTCGTGCTGCAGTTTATTATTAGTTCTCTCACCCATATAATAAATCACTGTTTTGCAAGTGGATGTTTTCCAGCAGCATGTAAAAAAGCTATTATATTGCCCATATTGCCCAAAGAAAGCTCTTGCGTCATCTCCCAGTGATTATAGACCGATTACTATTTTGCCAGCCCTTTCTAAAGTGTGCGAATCTCTAATGCCAGAACAGATTTCAAATTATTTCTTTCTTTCTTATTTGCTTTCTCCATTGCAGTCTGGTTTTTGGCCGAAGCATAGCTGTACTATTGCAATGGTTAAAATACTGAATGATATTAGGACTCCCTCTGATAATGGTGAACTAACTCTTTTGTGTCTCTTAGGCTTCTCTAAGGCATTTGACCTAGTTAATCATGCTCTGTTGTGCAAGAAACTTAAACACTATTTTGGATTTTCTGACAGCGCTATGAAGCTCATGGCTAGCTATCTTGACGGCCGAGTTCAGCAAGTCAAAGGATTGAATTCCTAATGACGTTCTGCATACTGGTCCTACTCTTCAAAATGACCTCACAGCCCTCATTCTCCGATGGCGCCTTTACCGCTTTGTCTTCAATGGCGATGTCCAGAAGATGTATAGGCAAATTCGGGTCCATAACGATCACCAGGAATTCCAGCGAATACTCTTTCGCAAATCCCCGGAATCTCCTATTCAAGATTATAAATTGAAAACGGTGACATTTGGGGTTAACTGCGCGCCATATTTGGCCATCAGAACGCTCCATCAATTGGCCCACGATTCTCAGCCATCTAGCCCGTTAGCGGCAAAAATACTTCTCGAGGAAACGTATGTCGACGACATTCTTTCCGGAGGTCACGATCTTGCCACAACTAAGGAAGCTCTCTCTCAAGTGATAGCCACCCTCAACTCCGGGGGATTCCCTCTTAAAAAGATAACGGCTAATCACCAAAAACTCTTAGAGGAAATTCCCGAAGACGACCTTTTCGATTCGGAATTCCTTAAGTTCGATTCAACGAGTACCACTAAGACTCTTGGCATCCGTTGGAATGCCCTATCGGACTCATTTTCATACTCAATCTCTCCCACTACTCCTGCAAACTCATTCACGAAACGGCAAATTCTTTCGTCCGTTGCAAAGCTTTTCGATCCCGCAGGATGGCTTTCGCCTATAATGATTCTTGCCAAAAAGCTTCTTCAAGAGCTTTGGCTTGAAGGCACTGAGTGGGATGAGTGCATAAAGCCAGGAACACTCATAAAGTGGCAGCAATTCATTGAGAATTTGCCTGCCATAGAACTTATCGAAATTCCCTGGTGGGTTCACTATACCCCCAATCGAAATGTTCAGATCCATGGATTTTGCGATGCCTCCGAAAAGGCATACTGTGCAGCTCTGTACATCCGTACCAGCACAAATGGTGACAACCCCTCGTCACATCTCCTTGTTGCGAAAACAAGAGTTGCACCTCTCCAAACAATCAGCTTACCTCGCTTAGAGCTTTGCGGAGCAGTTTTGCTCTCCCAGCTCATAAAATCCCTCCGCTCTCACCTCGGGTTCGACAAATCGGAAATCCATTTATGGACCGATTCGGAAATTGTCCTTGCTTGGTTGGAAAAACCACCTTGCACATGGAAAACCTATGTTGCCAACCGCACGACCGAAATACGTCAAAATGTGCACAACGCTCCCTGGCGACATGTCCCAAGCGCTGAAAATCCCGCGGACTTAGGAACGCGCGGATGCAAGCCGCAAGATCTCAAAGATCACACTCTATGGTGGAATGGCCCCAAATGGTTGCAGCAAGCTTCCGATGCTTGGCCCAAAGGTCACTCTCGCAAAGTTCCAATTCCGGAACAACGAGCGATTGACTGCCACCACCTTCTCGAAGAGCAGACCGACATCCTCGATCGGTTCTCTAGCTTCTCTCGAGCCCTGCGAGTAATCGCATACATGTTCCGATTTGTTAATAACGGCATCTCCTCCCGTCGCCAACACAATCCCATACACGGAACACTGTTGTCCCAAGCAGAGTTGGCATTTGTTAAGAATCGCCTTATAACTCTCGCGCAAAGTTCCCACTATTCCCAGGAACGCCAAGCGCTCTCTCATTCTCTTCCCATATCCAAGAAAAGTTCTCTCTTGGTGCTCAATCCCTTCCTAGATAAGCAGAAGGTGATGCGAGTTAATGGCAGACTCGCCAATGCGGCATTGTCGTATAATGAACGACACCCCATTATTCTCCCCCCAGAGTCCCGCTACTGCAGTTTGCTTCTTCGGTTCCTTCACAAGCTATTACTGCATGCGGACCAACGACTCATGCTCCGTATGGTTCGGCAGGAATATTACATTCCGCGCCTAAAGCCGCAAATAAAAAAGTGCATTTTTCAATGCACAACGTGTGTCATCCACAAACAAAAGCTGCGAACACAAATCATGGCAGCGCTCCCCCCCGAACGATGCACACTTACAATCCCATTCGCCACAACCGGAATCGACTTTGCTGGTCCATTCCAGATTAAATCTTCCATGCTCCGTAGCTCAACCTACCTCAAAGGTTATGTTGCAGTGTTCGTGTGCTTCTCCACGAAGGCCGTTCACTTGGAACTCTGCTCGGATCTTACGACCGAAGCGTTCCGCGCAGCATTCGCCCGATTTACTGGTCGACGAGGGCTACCGCTCAAAATCATGACCGACAACGGCAAAACGTTCGTCGGTGCTCAACGTGCCATGGCCAGAGACTTTGCCAAATTCTCGAGAGAAATCGCCCAAGATATTCTCGACCGATACGGTCCTCAGGGCGTCGAGTGGCAGTTCATCCCCCCACATGCTCCTCACATGCGAGGACTATGGGAGCCGGCGGTCAAAAGCTTCAAGACCCACCTTAAAAAGGTAGCCGGCTCTCATAGATTCACATACGAAGAGTTTACGACTCTTCTTACTAGAATTGAAGGGACGCTTAATTCACGTCCGCTCTCTCCTCAATCGCAGGACCCTAGCGATTTAGTGTCTCTGACCCCTGGCCACTTCCTCCGAGGCGCTCCTATCGCCGCACCCCCCGAACCCGAGTGCTCCGAGCTATCCCTCATAAACCGATGGGAAAAACTCAAAGTCCTCCATCATCAATTCGCCCGACGATGGAAGGACGAATATCTCAAGGATCTCCACAAACGATATAAGTGGAAGCATCCGCAAAGGGAAGTGGAAGAAAATGAAATGGTCGTCATTAAAGACGACCTGCTTCCCCCTAATGAATGGCGGCTCGGCCGCATTCATAAAATTCATCGCGGTCCCGACAATCACGTCCGTGTCGTGGATATCCGCACTGACTCTGGCATCCTGACAAGACCAGTAGTCAAGGTATGCCCCCTAATAGCTTCTTAATCGCGATTCATTGCCCTGCCTATATTTCACATACACACGTTCTCATACACTATCCACTCACTATCGTTATATTGTAGTGATACACTTTTCTTGTGTTTTGCAGGGCAACCAGGAGGCAACCGAGGTTTCAGCAATGCCGATTATGCCACCACCTGCACGGCATTCGATATTGCCGTGCGTTCTTGGCAATGGCGCCAGAACAGCGCCAGCAGGTAGCCCGCGCCCAGGGCTACTGTACAAATTGCCTGGCGCGGTCTCACCCCACCGCTCGATGCAGCTCCACCGCCCGCTGCAGCAAGTGCGGTCGAGCGCATCATACGATGCTGCATTTCGGGGAGAGGGCAGCCAAGACACCGGCGCCCAAGGCAGCACTTAAGGGCGGCAAGAAGCCGCAACAGCCCCGGCAGCAGCCCACTCAGGCGAAGCGCCCCGTGCAGCGCTCCGCCATCGCGGACCGGCTGACACGCCACCGCCGGCCGCAACCACACCAACCCAGCCGTCCAGCCAACCGCCCCTCAGCCGAGGCAGCAGCTGAGCGCCAGCTCATCGCATTTAGCGACGATGAGGCCTCCGACGAGGAGACCCCACAGCCGCGCGTCAAAGCCCGCGCCCTCATCGAGAAGGCCTTGGAGGCCTTGGGCCGGCTCAGCGAGGAGCTACACCATTAATGTTGCCAGCGGCAACGCGGGCCGCCATGGCTAAATGTGTTCGTTCCAGTGATCTGTGGATCCTGCAATGATCCAATCCTCTCCCTTCCAGTCCCCTATGTACTTATGTCCCACTTTCCCAATCCACCGGCTTCGGCCGTTTGTCTCGTCCAATGTCTTTTTCAGTTTGTTATTCGTGTTTTAACTACCGAATAAAGCGCACAACCCACGCAACCCCGCGTCTTTTTTATTTACCCTTCGCTCCGCCGACGGCTCCAAGAGTTCTGTTCACTCTTAATCTCACAACAATTGCTAAATCTGCTGGCTCTGATACAGAATATACAATCTCTGAAGTGTCTGATGGTAAATGCCGAATCTTAATTTCTAGTGTTTATAACCCAAGTAAATGTTATTCTCTAGATCAGGGGTGCCCAAAATCTTCTTATGGAAGAGCAAACACCAATACATGTAAAGTCGCCCAAAAAAATGCAAACAAAAAAATGGAATTCAGTATGTACACCGAAAAAAAAATTTCATTTTTCATTTTTATTTAAAAAAAAACAATTCTAATCTTCCTTCTTCCATGATCCTTCTAATAAATTAAAACAAAGTTTCGATTGATAGTGACATTACAGCAATTTGTGCAGCAAAACCAAAAAGGCATACACACAATAATCGACAACAATAAAAACATTAGCGAATCCCGAGTCATCTTCGTTGAAACGAAACAAGCACCGAATTTTTTCTAGTGCTTCTCAATCGACAGCCGCACACGTTTTGAATCAAATTCATTCACTAGACAACAACAAAACCTACGTTGAAGATAACTGTCGCCAATGCGTGCGGAGTGCTGTGTGAGCATTCTACACCTTTTCAAGTTCGATTTCAGAAAGTATAAAAACAATTTCAGAAAGCGTAAAAGCAATTCCAGAAACCGTAAAAGCAATTTCAGAAAGCGTAAATTCAATTTCAGAAATATAAATTTAATTTCAGAAAGCGTAAAGCAATTTCATAAAGCGTAAATTCAATTTCAGTTTTCTGAAATTGCTTTTACACTTTCTGAAATCGAACTTGAAAAGGTGTAGAATGCTCAGCCTATGCGGAAGATCATTTACAAAAACAAATGAGGAATGAGATTCCTCAGCCTATGCTGAAGAGGATTTGCAAAAACAAATGAGCAACGAGAGCATAGGGCATGGGCACCTCTGCTCTAGATGCATACTTCACCGAGTTATCCTTGTTTTTAATAGACTTTGAGCATTACATAATTTGTGGTGATTTTAATGTAAACTTACTTTCTTATGATTCTTATGCCAATGAATTACGTAATCATGTAACAGCAGCTGGTCTAGCTATTGTTAATGACATTATACCCACGAGATATGCTAGTAACTGCAGACCAAGCCTTTCAGACTATTTTATTACTTCTGACCCTTCTTTAGTACTTAAATTTTACCAAATATCTTTCATATCGGACCATGATTTAATATTTTGTGCAGTTGATGTTGTGTTTGATCGTCCAGTGAGCACTTGATGCTTTGTTTTCTGACTTGTGCCGTGTGTGTTGGAGTGAGTGTTGGTTTCTTGATACAGCTGATAAAAAGCTTCAATTTCTTAATGAGAACTTAATCACGGTGTTTAACGCTCATGTCCCGATTCGTACTTCCTATATCAGGAATAAGTCGTGTCCTTGGCATACCAACCGAGTACACTTAGCAATAAAAAAACTAAATAAGTTGTATGCTAAATGGAGAAAATCACTGACGGAGACTTCATGGTGCTTGTATAAATCTGCACGGAATGAAGCTACAGCTGTAGTAAGGCAATCGCAGCGGTGGTTTTGTAAATCGAAGCTAAATGCCTCGCTTCCATTTAAACGGCTATGGCGTAACCTAAATAACTTAAACATTCATGGGAAAGAAAACTCAGAATGCAAACTGGATCCTGACATTCTAAATGAGTTTTACATTAGTGCAAGCAAAGGCAGTATTCTCCCTTCTTTAAATCAAACTATATCCTCTGCTAGTAGCTGCCATAGCCATTTTCAATTTGTATTAGTTAGTGAGCTAGAGATAATAAAATCGATTATGGGCATTAAATCGAATGCTGTCGGGGACGATGGAATTCCTTTAAAGTTTCTTAAACTCGTGCTGCAGTTTATTATTAGTTCTCTCACCCATATAATAAATCACTGTTTTGCAAGTGGATGTTTTCCAGCAGCATGTAAAAAAGCTATTATATTGCCCATATTGCCCAAAGAAAGCTCTTGCGTCATCTCCCAGTGATTATAGACCGATTACTATTTTGCCAGCCCTTTCTAAAGTGTGCGAATCTCTAATGCCAGAACAGATTTCAAATTATTTCTTTCTTTCTTATTTGCTTTCTCCATTGCAGTCTGGTTTTTGGCCGAAGCATAGCTGTACTATTGCAATGGTTAAAATACTGAATGATATTAGGACTCCCTCTGATAATGGTGAACTAACTCTTTTGTGTCTCTTAGGCTTCTCTAAGGCATTTGACCTAGTTAATCATGCTCTGTTGTGCAAGAAACTTAAACACTATTTTGGATTTTCTGACAGCGCTATGAAGCTCATGGCTAGCTATCTTGACGGCCGAGTTCAGCAAGTCAAAGGATTGAATTCCTCGTCGCAGTTTAAATCCATTTCGGTCGGCGTTCCCCAGGGGTCTGTCCTTGGTCCTCTTCTGTTCAGTCTTTTTGTAAATGATTTTTTTCTGTTTGTAATTATGTTCACGTTCATGCCTATGTTGATGACATCCAATTATATTTGTCTAGTCGTGTTGGTCTAGTTGAAGATTTGTGCTATAAAGTTAATTGGGATTTGTCTGCTATTGTGAATTGGGCGAAGAATAATGGGTTATCACTGAATGCTACTAAGTCATATGTAATGCCTATTTGTAACAAAGTGATCCATACCGATAATATCGAAAAGCTTGGCTCAACTGCTTTAAAGCTCACTGACAAAATAAAAATTTAGGATTTATTGTAAATTCAACATAAACCTGTGCTGACCATGTTAATAAAGTTGTGTGTAACGCCGTATTGCGTAAGTTAAGAACTTCTGCCGCGTTCACGCCTTTGGAAACCAGGCATATGTTAGCTATGCAGCTTGTTCTGCCCATATAACTTACTTTGAGTTATTGTATAGTAAACTTGACTCAAGATCGGCACACAAGATTAGCGTAGTTTTTAATAATGTTACGCGATACGTATATGGGATCCAAAAGTATGAATCTATCTCGCTGTGGAGAAACAAAGTTCTTGGATGTAGCATTATGGTGTGCTTGCTGTGATTTACCGTTACTTAACCTCATTATAGCTTTCTGTTTTGATGTTTTGCTTCACAACAGAACACAAGCACTGTCGCTGCTGTAGCGAAAAGGTTTTCGAATGATGCAGTGCTTGCTTTGTTGCAGAATAGAACTATTGAGCATTTGAATTTGCTGTCACCGCGAAACTGAAGTACAGTACTTGACAGTACTGTGCAGTAGTGAAGTGTGCCCAATAGAACTTTTGTGCAGCTCTTTAGTGTATACTTAAATGCTCAGCCTATGCCTAAGAGCATTTACAAAAAACAAATGAGCAACAAGAGCATGGGGTATGGGCACTAGAGTGTCCCAAAAAAAGAAAAGTTTTTACCCTCTTATTTTGTTTCAATGATGTCAAAACTATTATACATAAAATTTCACGTATTTAGAACCACGGCAACCCGTGCCGACTTGCATCGAAATATGACGGTACTTGTTTACTAAGGCGCGCGTGAGTCAACGTATCGATGTACTTGTTTCTTGTTTGATTAGTAAACGCATTGATTTCATTCAGTCAACATGTCAGTGGAATTACGCAGTTCTTAAAAGGGGATATTTTAAACAGGGGACGTAAAACATCAAATTACCGGTTCAAATCTTCCCTCTAATGGACAGGTTCTGGCAGTTCTGTTCTATAATATTCGAGAAGTTAATTTAAGTGTCAATGAAAGCGCCAATCTTACTATTCGTTAGTGCATTATTTACTGGGAAAAGGCACGTACAGCAACTAAATCTTTACCGAACTGTGTTAAAAAATTAGTTAACTTGTACCAAGTTTGGAGAGCTTTGCAAAAGAAAAATGCAAATAAAACTCAAGGCGTGTTTGAGCAGCGTTGGCAAGAGTTTATTTCAAACTTAAATGATTTGTTTGATCTCGCGCATGCCGATGCGCTTTAATTAATGAAGATAATATCTTCCTGCAGCGCCAGAGGGAGCCAGGTCGGCCTGGTCACTTAGCTGGAGAAAACTTGCCCACCTCTACCGAGAGCACATAGTCTAACACTTCTATGAGGAAAAATTTCATAACTCCGAAATTAGTGGCAGCTTTAGATAGGTGTCAGTTAAGTATGCGAAATTCCGTATTTATTATTGAAGCAACTATTGAAACGCTTGGACATAACTTTGACGAATATCCTAGAAGTACTTAAGTCCTCAATTCAATTCGTACAGAAACGCGAAAAGAGCGCGCAGAAGCTATAAAAGTTGATTTTCAAAACGAGGTACCGGATACTGTAACTGTCCACTGGGATGGCAAACTCTTACCAGCTTTAGATGCACGAAAATCTAAAGAAGAACGTCTACCGATAGTTATTTCGTACGATCATAAAGAGCAACTCATCGCTGTGCCACAATTAGAGAACTGTTCAGGAAGCGAACAAGCACAAGCAGTTTGGAACGCTATGATTGATTGGAATCTTGAAGACAAAGTGCAGATTCTCTGTTGTGATACTACTGCTTCCAATACAGGTCGTATTAATGGTGCCTGTGTGCTTCTCGAACAGAAAATTAATAGAGAAATGCTTGTTTTTGCTTGCCGCCATCACGTCTACGAGTTGGAATTAAAAGGCGTGCTTGAAGCCAAAATTAGCCAAGTCACTACGAGCCCTGACAACCACTGTTTCAAAAGTTCCTAGAAAACTGGAAAAATGTTGATTCCGAGAGGATACAGAGCTATACAGAAAAGCTAGCATGCCTAAATGTTTCAGAAATTAACGAACTGCTAGACTTTTACTTATCTGAATTAACTAAAAAGATTGCTAGAGATGACTATTGTGAATTAATAGAGCTTTCAATAATATTTCTCGGCGGAGAGAGAGGGAAGAAATTTAAGATTCGGCCTCCAGGTGCCATGCACCAAGCTCGATGGATGGCAAGAGCAATTTATTCATTAAAAATAACTTTACTTAGGACAAGGTAACTCTATTAGACGTGTGCCTGTTCATCGTGACATCCTACGTAAAGCCTTGGCTGCAGTGCACTTTAGAGGTACAGGCACCATACCAGGATTTATGCTTTTTGAAGACCATGAAGACTTACGAAAGAATCGACAAAATCAACTGAAAAGCAGCAGTCAACAGCCCACGGTAAACGCTACATCCCATCGAAGGAAGAACTATGTGACCCACTTTTCGGTTAGTAGAACTTGTAAAAATATTTGTTTTCTTTTATAACTTTGCTTAGATAACTTATTTCTATCTTTTTCAATTTCACAGAAAAGCATTGATGATTTTGTTTCAATCAAAACAAGGCCGTATTCAATCGACTCAAATTTGATGTCAGTTTCCTCAACGAGTGTCCTGCTTCATGGTCGAATAATACCTCGTTTTAATATGCTAAGAAAAAGGTGGTGGCACTCAGAGCAGTTAACGATACGGCTAAAAGAGCGGTTAAGGTAATGCAAGACTGCCATAGCTTAATTACTGTGGAAGAGGGAAAAAGCAATTTTTGCTACGTTGCGTACAAGAACACAGACAGGTATATCCGGACTGCAAAAAGCAAACCTTAAAAAGAAAATTTAGTAAATAATGTTCTTTTAATGATAAATACTTAATAAATATTATATACGGGTAAAACAGTGTTTCATTTACTGTAATACGTATTAAGTTCTAAAACCTCTCTATGGCTTCCATACTAACCTTTCATTCTAAAGTTTGACATCAAGTCGGCACGGGTTATCGTTATCCGATCGCCATAATATTTATTATTTAAGTCATTAGGGTCAAATGGAAAAAAAATAAGAGGTATGCGTAACTCCATTCGCAAAAAAAATTTGCCCTTATAGCCTGGGGCACTCTAATGGGCACCTCTGGCAGTGATAAAGTGATAGGAAACTGGGAGAGCCGGTACCACTACATGCACAGAATTTCAGTAATATTATTACAAAATTGCAACTTTGGGGCCCCGTTTACACGACAGCTCAAGTCGCATTCAGTCAATACGCATCGACTCAATACAGGTGATGTACACTCAGTTTTTTGAGCATTTTCAACTAAAAAACAAGCAACACTAACAGCTAATTTTCATTCAAACGTCAAAAAATAGGAAAAACGAAAATATAAAAGCATATTTTTCAAACCTTCTGCAGTCAATTTGCTTCTGAAATCAATGTATAAACACCTGGCTCGAAAGCGTATCGAGTCAATGCGAATCGACTGGGACCGTCGTATCTATAAACATGGTAATAAATTCATTAATACCGTTTTTTTTGGAAACTTGACTCAAGTTCCAAATTTAGCAATGCCCTCCATTCCGCTTCTAGAGCTTCAACATTCTGTTCTTCAATTAAAAGTGAGAATCTTTCAATTAGGGGAACTAGGGTGGGAGATAAATTTTTTGGATTTATACTTTCCAAGCACCCTTAACTCAATGATGTCTTAAGTCGACCTAAGCGATTATCGTTTTTGACAACAGATTTAATAATACTTAATAATACTAATACTTCTTTTTCGATGGACTTCAATGGAAAAAGTTTATAAAGCTTTGATAAAATACTTAATTACTTAAATTTATTAATATCACATATCGTTCGAATTTTACTTTTAGCATTTCAAGCAAACAAACTTGAAATGGCTAATTGGGAATGGGATAATTTTGAGCAAACTTTAAATTGATTTTTTAAATTCAATAATTAGTTTCTTTTGATTAACAATCCAACGGGATTTGGCCCCAATTTGCGCTGGTCAAATAAAAATGCCAAGCCCAAGAGAAATCGAACGAATTTATACACTTGTATCAGGATATTCCAATGATTACGAATTACATGTTTTTTACATGTTTAAGTTTTCTGACTCGTCGACGTCCCAGTGACCACTTTATTGTCTTTATCAAATTTTAAAAGATTCTTACAAGAATATGCAAAAATATTAAGTTATTTTGTATTTAAATACAGTAATATTAATCTATTATTTCACGGTTTTCATTTTCGGGTATCGCATCCGTTGCGCTGTTTTCAAGGTTTAACACTTTATCAAAAGCTTATATCATATGATTACAATACTGTGAAGTATTGTACGAACAGCATTTGGCAACATAAAAAAGGTGCAATCGTCACTTTAGTCGCACACCGGTAACTCTACGACGAGCTCATTTGCTTGATTGCAAAAAATTCAGCAAAAAGTGAAGCATACGGAAACACATTTGTTAGAAATAAAAAACGTTGGTTTAAATTTCGTGCTTTGGCAATGTTCAGTTCGGTAACATATTTGTATATTCTTTTCGAGTAGTCTTACTTAAAATATGAAAATTAAATTGCTAAAACTTATATTTCAGAAAATAGTAGTACAATCGGCCTGAGGGTAGTAGATGATGAAATAGTAATAAAATACTGCTATAGTACTTTAGTACGTTCGGCAGCACTGATCATAACAGCCGAAAACACTTTTGTGCCCACATGCGCGTTCTATATTACTTCATATTCTTTGCTATTACTAATTTAAGTTTGTAGTATGTAAATAGTAAATGTATTTTGCTTATTGGGATGTTTTTCTTAAACATACAACAACGCAAGCAAAGGATGTACAAATTTAATATGCGACTCCAGGGCTAAAGCTCTAACCCCCATGCGCACGTCAGTGTATGCCAGGGGCGTAGCCAAAACTTGGCCATGAGGGGGTTTTGAAAATTTTTTTGCGAATTTAATATTAAAGGGTGATTTTTTAGCAACTTTTTTTTGGCAACACTGTTTTTGGCAGCTTAGCTGTTTTCGTGTAACATGTTTCTGTCAAACATGTTCAGTTTGGTCTATAATTTAACCATGAATCGACTTACAAACGAAAAACGCTTGCAGATTATTGAATTTTACTATCAAAATTCATGCTCGGTTAAGAAAGTGCATTGTGCACTTCTTCCATTTTATGGTCAGTTTGACCTTCTGAGGCGGCTATTCGGAATCGTGTGACTAAATTTCGCACCAAATTTACATTATTGGACATTAAACCACCAACACGCATACGTAGAGTGCAGACAGAGGAAAATATCGTAGCTGTATCCGCCACACAGCACGCGAAACAATGGCCCAATGGAGAGGCGAGTTCGGTGAAACTGTTCACGTTTGGGGCCGGACAATTGGCCGCCTAGATCGTGGGATTTACGCTTTTAGACTATTTTTTGTAGGGCTATGTTGAGGCTCATGTCTATAGCGACAAGCCCGCAACGGTACACGCTTAGAAGCCAATATTGAAGAATTTATTCGTGATATACCGACCGATATGTTGGAGAGAGTATGCCAAAATCGGACCCAAAAATTAAATATTAAATACATTTTATCTGTTTGTTTTTTAAATTAAATCCGAAGGCTATTAAAAAACCCTTTACATGCTTTTTAAAGTAAACTGCACTTTTCAAGGAGGGCATTTTGTGGTGGTGCCACCCATATGTGACTTAGTGCAATTAAAATTTCATGAAATTTGGTTCGAAGTAAGAGTATGTTTTTGTCACTGGTACAAAAATTCGATGCTAATTTGCAAAGAGCAAATATTAAGTTTTGCTTTAAAGTTGGTAGAACTTTAAGCGAAACATTTCAATTGATGGACCAAGTTTATGGTGATGATCGCTTATCCCGTGGCAGAGTTCATGAGTGGTACACGCGATTTTAAAACGATTGTCGGACATAAATGATGACCAACGTGTTAGCCAACTGAACCCCGCAACCAGCGCAGATTCCATCAAAACTTGGCGGTAGTTCATCATAGATCAGCCAAAATCGACTAGAAATTGGATTTAACCTTCGCTTTCCTTATACCCACCCGGGTGATCTTTTTAATATTCATGTTCAATATCTGCCAGAGTGTTTATCCAAAGTAGTTATGATTTCGACTTACAGAACATATTCGACAGTAGTTTTCAATAACATAAAATAAATATTTTTGGAAATATTAGTCATGCTTTATTTGTTATTTTTGTTATTTTGTATACCACATACCCACATGGGTGGTCCCAGGTGCTTCCGTACCGCATTTAACTGAACATTTGGCTATCGAAAGACTCCATCTCATCGATAGACACTTGTGACTGATTTTTGACTAAAAGTTGAATTTAAACCATCAACCACTCCTCGTTTTCACCTGATGCGGCATTGTGCGTCTTTCACCTTTTCAAAAAAATGCATTTACCGATTAAACAAAGTCGTTTTGAGGACGTAGAAGCCATCCAAAAGGCTTGCACCGACATCCTGAAGGACATTCCAGCCGACGATCTAAAACACTCATTGGACATGCTTTTAGATCATGCAAATAGCTGTACTGCGCCTGAAGGGGACTACTTAAAACAATCATATCGTTTTCACCAACAACATTTTTTGTTATTCTTTCAAATGTTTAAAGGTGAAAAGACCTTTCTGCTAATGTAGGAACGTACATACCATGTGAGTAAATATTTTTAATAATTATAGGCCATGGGGGGGTTCTGACATCCTAAACCCCCCTTGGCTACGCCCCTGGTGTATGCTGAAATTAGTTTTTTCGTATAGTGCGTTCATATGTACAAGTATTTATACGCGTATATATTGCAACGATGAAGCACTCTGTGCTGTGCTATGCATGAATAGCATACTTTTAGGCATGCACTTTGAAGTACGGCCGGCATGCTATAATTATGGCAAGGATGGTTCGCGAAAGGTGATGAGCTGTGCTAGAACAATCGAGATAGAGAGTACAACTAGAATGTGCAAGTAACTTCGGCGCGATAAGAAAACTAGTATAAAAGCAGCAGTGTGCAGTGCAGAGGGGGAGTCTGTGTTGAGCAAGCAAAGGGGAAACATGCAATAGTAGTAGTGCAAAGTAGTAACAAGTGTAAATTTGTAAATAAAGTGATTGTTGGTTTTTGACTGCGTTTGCGCTGAATAAATGAAGTTGTTTTATTTTCAAGCACAATCCAGTATACGAACTTAGAGAAGTAATTTTCGTAACATTTGGTGTCAGAAGTGGGATTGTGCTACTGGAAATAAATTAAAATTGTAAAACGCAGACATCGTTAAACTCGAACAACTGAAGGTGGACCAGCTGAAGAAGGAGCTGGCCGCCTGGAATTTGCCGACTGCTGGCGGAAAGGTGGAGTTGCAGCTGCGCTTGCGAGAGGCGTGTGAATCACGAGGCATCGATTGGGCTGCGCACGAGTTCGGGACGCAGGAGCTAGATTCGTCGGCCAAGGAGAAGAATCGCCTGCGGGTGCTGCGTCGCTGCAAAGTACGGCTGCAGCGGCTGCGCCACTACAAGCATTGGACATGAGCCAGCTAATGGTTGCAATGAAAGGAAGGCATGTTCGAGACTTCCAACCGTGAAAATCGCGAAATGTCAGCGCAAATGGCAGCGAAACTGGAAACTACGAATCGAGAGATGGCAGAGCGAATGGAAAACAAGCTTCAGGAAAATTCTGCACGCTTGGAACAGAAAGTGGAAGAAATCTCCAACAAGCTCGATGTGAAGGTGGAGCACCTGGGAGCTCAAGTGGAACACTTGGATAAACGAGTCGACGGCCTGGATGATTCTCTGAACGGACGAGTTGACGACCTGGATGAGTCCTTAAACAAACGAGTTGACAGTCTGGAAGATTCGATGCACAGAAAGATAGACGAACGGCTTAAAGAGGTAAAGCTGCGAGCAAGGGTGCAGCCAGTTGAGGAAAGTTTTGCCATAGAAGTGCCTACTTATGATGGTACTACGTCATTCGACACATTCAAACTACAATTCGATATGGCTGCTTTGGAGAGTCAGTGGACCGATGTTAGGGAAGGTCGGAGACTGATACTGGCTCTAAGAGGTCCTGCAGCTGAGGTAATAAAGACAGTTCCGGAAGGTTTTAGAGGTGATTACGAGACCGTCATAAGGGCGCTGGCAGCCAAATACAGTGACGAGCACAACAAAATGCTGTATTACTGCGAGCTGAAGAACCGTAGACAAAGAGCCGATGAGGCGCTGCAGGCATATGCAGCAGACATTGAGCGGCTCGTACAGTTGTGCTACGCGAATTTCGGCGCTGATTATCTCGAGAGGATGAAGATTGAGGAGTTTATTGAAGGTCTTCATGACCCGGAGACACGTCGCAGTATATTGATGATGGTGAAGCCGACATTCCGTGAGACGGTGACAAGCGCTTTGACCTATGAGGCGGCCTGGACGGGAAGTTTTCAAACTGCATCTGCGGAAAGGCGACGAGCCCAATCTGGACGTGTCACGCAAAGCCGGACAGTGAGCTCAGAGGCACCAGCGAGGCTGCGGGCAGTGTCATCTAGAGTCAGTTGCTGGCGATGTGGCAAGCTAGGCCACATATCACGAGACTGCCATCGGCGAGAGAAGCGTTCTGAACAGCAGACGTCGCCAAGATGTGCTGACGCACTGCCATACCATTCTTGCAAAACCGAGCGCAGGCATGATTCGCAAGTCGAAAACAAGGGACAGATTGTGGATGTTCGGTCGGTAAGAGTTCTGCGAGAGGAAGATTGGCTTGCGGAAAGGCTACAGAAGGACCAGCGTGAGGATGCGGATCTCACGAAAATCATCAAAGGCAAAGCGCAGAGATTACGGCCGGACTGGCAGGAGATGGCTGGTGAGAGCCCGATTGCGAAGGCTTACTGGGCACAATGGCAAAGTCTACGTCTGCAGGATGGTTACCTATACCGCGAGTGGGAGAGCAGGGATGGCAGGACCAGAAAATCCCTAATAGTGGTCCCGAAAAGCCAGATCGACGATGTCATCGAGGCAAACCATAACGACTCCAGTGGAGGGCACCTAGGCATCGCAAAAACTGTCGCCAAGATAAGAAGGCGGTTCTATTGGGTAGGATACCAGGAGTCTGTGGCTGAGTGGATCAGAGGCTGTGATCGGTGTTCGGCTGCGAAAGTGCCGATGAGAAGATCGCGGAGCCGCACTCAACTAGTCGAAAACAGGCTAACAGCGAGCTATGGTCTACGGGCTAACCCAGAAGGGTTCCAAGTAGGCGATCTGGTAATGCTCAACAACCCGCAGCGGAAGGAAGGTTTGTCTCCAAAAGTTCAAACGTCATGGGAAAGACCGTACAAGGTCGTGACCAGGATTAATGACGTGGTGTACAGGGTTCGACGCTGCGGCAACAGAAACGCCAGGTTGAAAGTAGTCCATTTGGAGCGCCTGGCATCTTACTCCGGCGGAGCCTCGGCACTTGTTCGGGACGAACAAGTCTAAGTGGTGGGCAGTGCAACGATGAAGCACTCTGTGCTGTGCTATGCATGAATAGCATACTTTTAGGCATGTACTTTGGAGTACGCCAAACTTGCTATAATTATGGCAAGGATGGTTCGCGAAAGGTGATGAGCTGTGCTAGAACAATCGAGATAGAGAGTACAACTAGAATGTACAACTAGTATAGCAGCAGTGTGCAGCGCAGAGGGGGAGTCTGTGTTGAGCAAGCAAAGGGGAAACATGCAATAGTAGTAGTGCAAAGTAGTAACAAGTGTAAATTTGTAAATAAAGTGATTGTTGGTTTTTGACTGCGTTTGCGCTGAATAAATGAAGTTGTTTTATTTTCAAGCACAATCCAGTATACGAACTTAGAGAAGTCATTTTCGTAACAATATGTATGCATGCATGCTAGCGAAAACCTTTTTTTGGTGTGTGGATGTTGATTGGAAACAAATTGGCACACTTTCAGACCAGTTTTATTTGGTATTAGTTTTGGGTTTCATAACATTAAAAATGTATCGTAAACGATTCGCAGTAGCAGATAGTCAACCTAGTTTACTACTTTTTATCAAATTCCCAAGCATATGAAAGAAAAGAATCACTTCCTATTAATGGATTCAAGCAAATAGGTAGCTAGAACAAATGGCAAAAATAACGCTAAAATAGGATTGGTATCCACTGCTAGAGTATTGAAGAAAAATCTTATATAACCATAGTATAATAACAAATTATCAGGTGTACAACTTTGCTTCCGCCGTTTTTTTCCAAAATTAAAAGCTTTATTGCGAAAAAGTGCTTACAGATGTATTATTCAAAGTATTGTCCGTCGCTAGCGACAACTTTCTCCCATCTTTCCGGCAATTTTCGGATCCCGGCTCGAAAAAAGGAGTCCTCTTTTGAAGCAATCCATGAAGCAATCCATTTTTCCAATTCTTCGAAGGATTGAAAATGTTGATCTGCCAGGCCGTGTGCCATCGAACGGAATAGGTGGAAGTCAGAAGGGGCGACATCTGGGGAATACGGCGGGTGGGGCAAGACTTCCCATTTCAGCGTTTCCAGGTACTTTTTGACCACTTTTGCGACGTGAGGCCGAGCATTGTCGTGTTGGAGGGGCTTTCCCCATGATTTTCTGCGTTTAGGATTATCGTATCGAACCCACTTTTCATCAAACAAATTTGATACCGTAAGTTTCTGAGAGCATTCGATGCGCTTCAGCTGCATTTTTTTGCGAATTGTAACAGAAAAGTAAAACTTCCCGCAAATGGCGAGAATTGGGCACATAAACGGACATTTTCGAGCGTGAATAATACGAAAACAAGAACAACTGTCACTGAAGCGGCGATGACAATTCGTTAGGCACTGTCCACACTCACTTTAAAGGCATTACCATCTATGTATTTCAACCAGCCTCAGCCGGTACAGCCACCTATCGGAAAACGGCGGAAGCAAAGTTGTACACCTGATAGTCTAATAAAAACTCCACCTCTCTGATCAAACAACATTTTTTTTTTAAATTACGTAAATTTTGATGCCTGAAATTTGTCAGTTCAAAAATTATTGAGCCATAGTCGCATTTTCATTTGAACAAAATCTTAGTAAAACACAAATGGAAAAATAATTATTTTATTATTTATTATTATTATTATAATTCATAGATACATTCCAAATGCAATACAACTATGTCTTCATCGTACACATTTTGAACCCTCTGTTGATGACTTTTTTGACAAAATTTGTCAATCAAAATAGAGGTACATCAGGATTACTCTCATTTATTGGACTACTTTATTATTATACAGTGGACCCTCGGTTAACGAACGCCCCGCATAACGAACATTTCGCATAACGAACACTTTTTTTTGGGAAAAAGTTTCTCTTAACGAACGAAGTTTCGCATAACGACCAACGAAAAAGGGGGAAACCTTAATTGCATGTAAAATTTCTGTCTGTGCTAAGCAACGAAACAGGGGAAACCCCGAATACACATTATAGTCCTGTCTGTGTTTAGCTTTTGTTTCATAATTGTGCATTTTGTTTTATTTTTGTGCATAATTGCCTGTGTTCGTAAAATTAACAAGACGTGTTGAAACATACAAATGTTCTATTTTTAATTTTGTTTTTATAAAAATTGCAAAATAACATACGTAAATGCCTTCAAAAAAAGATTCGGAGAAAGAGAAAAATAAAAGAGCCAAAATAACTATTGATTATACGTTTCATTTAACTTTCTTTCAATAAAAGCTGAACTTTAAATATATTGGTGTATTTTTTCAGTTCTTTTGATGCATTTTATGTTACATTCTTTCAATAAAAGTTCAAATTGAAACATATTAGAGTGTATTTTTTTCGACCTGGAACGCATTAATTCATTTTACATTGATTTATATGGGAATAATGGTTTTGCTTAACGAACGTTTCGCATAACGAACAAGATGCTGGAACCAATTGTGTACGTTAACCGAGGGTCCACTGTACTATGCATACGCATGTCATATAAACAAACATTTTGTATGGCGGGATCTAACATTGGAACACGCATACATAGTCCTCATAGATCACATACATACCTATCTATTTGGTAAAAGCGTTCCTTTACATGTTGTTCAGTATTAAACGTATACACCTAATTCTGTTTTTACACGGTAGATTGGTTCCAGGAAAACCCGTGTAAAAAAACCGTGTAAAAAAAGACATTGATAATATGCAAAAATAGGTGATTGGTTCCTTATCTCTAAAACCTAATAAAATTAGTAAAAAACAAGGATTTTTTAGGAACAAGTATGCATGTTTATTTTATTAAATCACATATAGTTATAATGTGTATTTACACAAGCCTAGTTATTACAGAAAAAAAATAAGCTAAAAAGTAATAAGTAATAAGTCTAAGCTTAAAAGTAATGTAAATTAAATGTATGACAAGTTCAGGAACTAAAAACAATTATGTTGTCTGACAAGTAAATTTGCTTGTATTCACAAAAAGGGGATTTCCCTAAATTTGTGATATGAACATATTTCGCAAGAATTCAATTAGACAAAAAAATTTAAGCCCAAAAGATTTTGAATCGTGCAAAATGGAATAAAATCGTGTAAAAAAATTTAAAATGTTTTTATTTTCAAACCGTGTTAAATCAAAACGGTGTAAAAAAAGAATAAGGTGTAATCTTTAAACTTAGTACCACTTCATCCTCAAATGGAAAAGGTCTTGATGTCTATATGTGGCCTGCTGATGTCAAGGTGCGATCACTTCCTTTTTTTTTAAATAGAACAACCATTAATGATGTCCTAACATTTAAAATTTATCGCTAAACATCCTGTAACCGAACATTTCTAGTTAGAGTAAGTTCGGGTAATGTGATATACCTGTTTGTTTTACGGCGATTCCCGACACACTTTGCCTTAAAAGACACTTTTTTTGGTCTCAAACTGCTCAGTGACACATTATTTAGTATATCTAAGATTATTAACTCTTTAAGATAAACTGTTGACGAGGTTTTAATTACAAATTAAAATATCCAAATATTGGCGTCTGATAAAAGTGGCGGGTAATGTGATATACCATCGGCGGGTAATGTGATATAACCGAAAAAACGTTATTTAACAGACCTATTAGTTTCAAATTTGGTGAAAATACTCCAAATCAAATATAATTAGAGACATGTTTCTCATTTTTTTTGGAAAATCACAATCTGACGGGTAAACCAAGGGTTAAAAATTTGTATCGAGAAACATGATTTCATGGATTTTTTTTATCTGAAACGTAACCATAACAGATCTTTGAGATTATACCACTTCAAATATTATAAAATAAAGCATATATATATTACATTTCTGTATAAAAATAGTAATGCTGTAATAAGTTCGGTCTATGTGATGTACTATATCACATTACCCGAACTTTGGTATATCACATTACCCGAAATTGACTTTTTGCGAAAAAAATATTATATAAAAACAATAATAATTTTGTTAAGAGCGTACCTCGCAAACTCATAATCGATATCACTGATTTACTTTGGATTAACCTCGAACTTTGTAATAATATTTTTTTTGTACCTTTTGGGCTTTCAAACTTTATAACCAAAAACTTGTGCAAGCTTACTCAAAGCACTTCATCACACTGACTGTAAACTATTTAAGCAAACACATCCAAAATCATGCAGCGCGAGTTTTTTAGTTGCTATAATGTTTTAAAAAGGTTAATTTTGAAAAAGGTCAACGCACTTGTGAAATAAGCCACTATCACATTACCCTACCATATCATATTACCCGAACTTACTCTAGTCTAAGGACAAATCTAATACTCTTTTTATAATGAACTCACATTTGGAGTATGATAGCTTTGTGTTGGTTGAAGCATGACTAAACTTAAACTTCTACAATAAGGAATTTTTCGATTCCACCCTGTATAATGTCTATCGAAAAGACCGTGAGGCTATTAAGATCGTGTGCTTGTTCAGTGCAAGTTTTATTCATAGCTTATGGTGTTTGAAAATGCTGAATTATGCTGAGGCTATCTATCTATATCTATATATCTACATATCTATCTACTACCCCGTTTATACGACAGCTCAAGTCGCTATGACTCAATACGCATCGACTCAATACATACCCCGTTTATACGACAGCTCAAGTCGCTATGAGTCAATACGCATCGACTCAATACAGTCGTATAAACACGTTTTCAAACCGCTTTGAACATTTTAAGCGTATCGAGTCAAAGCGCTTTTCAAATGAGTTCTTAAATTTTCAAGTCGCTTCGAAAATCCGTATAAACGGTTAAACATTTTCAAAGTGCTTTGAAGATCAGCTGATGGTGATGTACACTCAGTGTTTTGAGCATTTTCAACTAAAAAACAAGCAACACTAATAGCTAATTTTCATTCAGACGTCAAAAAATAGGAGAAACGAAAATAAAAAAGCATACTTTTCAAACCGTCTGCAGTCAATTCGCTTCTGAAATCAATGTATAAACACCTGGCTCGAAAGCGTATCGAGTCAATGCGAGTCGACTGGGACCGTCGTATAAACATGGTAACAGTCGTATAAACACGTTTTCAAACCGCTTTGAACATTTTAAGTGTATCGAGTCAAAGCGCTTTTCAAATGAGTTCTTAAATTTTCAAGTCGCTTCGAAAATCCATATAAACGGTTAAACATTTTCAAAGTGTTTTGAAAATCAGCTGATAGTGATGTACACTCAGTTTTTTGAGCATTTTCAACTAAAAAAAAAACAACCAACACTAACAGCTAATTTTCATTCAGACGTCAAAAAAATAGGAGAAATGAAAATATAAAAGCATGCTTTTCAAACCGTCTGCAGTCAATTCGCTTCTGAAATCAATGTATAAACACCTGGCTCGTAAGCGTATCGAGTCAATGCGAATCGACTGGGACCGTCGTATAAACATGGTATATTACCCCGTTTATACGACAGCTCAAGTTGCTATGAGTCAATACACATCGACTCAATACAGTCGTATAAACACGTTTTCAAACCGCTTTGAACATTTTAGGCGTATCGAGTCAAAGCGCTTTTCAAATGAGTTCTTAAATTTTCAAGTCGCTTCGAAAATTCGTATAAACGGTTAAACATTTTCAAAGTGCTTTGAAAATCAGCTGATGGTGATGTACACTCACTTTTTTGAGCATTTTCAAGTAAAAAGTAAGCAACGCCAACAGCTTAAATTCATTAAACGTCAAAAAAATAGAAAAAACCGAAAAAGAAAAGCATACTTTTGAAACCGTCTGCAGTCAATTCGCTTCTGAAATCAATTACCCCGTTTATACAACAGCTCAAGTCGCTATGAGTCAATACACATCGACTCAATACAGTCGTATAAACACGTTTTCAAACCGCTTTGAACATTTTAGGCGTATCGAGTCAAAGCGCTTTTCAAATGAGTTCTTAAATTTTCAAGTCGCTTCGAAAATTCGTATAAACGGTTAAACATTTTCAAAGTGCTTTGAAAATCAGCTGATGGTGATGTACACTCACTTTTTTGAGCATTTTCAAGTAAAAAGTAAGCAACGCCAACAGCTTAAATTCATTAAACGTCAAAAAAATAGAAAACACCAAAAAAGAAAAGCATACTTTTGAAACCGTCTGCAGTCAATTCGCTTCTGAAATCAATGTATAAACACTTGGCACGAGAACGTATCGAGTCAATGCGAATCGACTGGGACCGTCGTATAAACATGGTAAATGTATAAACACTTGGCACGAGAGCGTATCGAGTCAATGCGAATCGACTGGGACCGTCGTATAAACATGGTATATATCGTCGTATATCGTATACCGTCTTCATCTGACTGTCGTGTAGTTCGGACGTTGTCATCATGTCCTCGCTTAACTCTAACTGCTCGAAGTGCTTTAAGTCTATTCGTGAAGGCTTTGTTGTTGCGTGCAAAGTGTGCAATAACAAATTTCATAAAATTTGTGCGAACATTGAGAGCAGAGAAATCTCCGATCTTCTTGCTAATAATCCGAACATTGTTTTTAACTGCTCCAGCTGTCTGAGTACGTCAGCTAATTTAATTGCTGCTGTGTCATCTCTCTCTGATGAAGTCAACGGACTTAAGAAGATGATAACGGATCTGGTGCAAATGATAGTTAAGAAATCCAAGTGCTGCACTTTCAACTCTTCTTCTAATGAAGTTGTTGGTGCTACCCGTAAGCTGCCGCCTGCTGCTGGTTCTGGTCGCTCTCCTGTTGGTGCTTGGAGTGCAGCTGTTTCTTCTAATGCCTCTCACAATACTGCGGCTATGCGCTCTTCTGCTTGCGCATTCTCTGCTGCTGATGTTTGGATGCCTAGCGCGCGTAATGCTGGTTTCCGCAAAGCGGCACCTGCTGTTAATGTGGCTGCTGGACCTTCCAACGCCTCTGCTAATTTAATTGAGGGTACTTTGCCTCCTACTTGCGACGCTGCTGCTGTTGTTGTTGCTGGTGGTGTTGCTGCTGCTGCCGCTATTGATGCTGCTTGCGCTTCTGCTCTTGATGCTCTTGTTGTTGTCGCTGATGGGGCTGCTGCTTCTGATGCTGGTGCTTCCGCTGCTGCTTGTTCTGCTTCGCCTTCGCCTGGTCTTCCTACTGAGTGGAAAGATGTACGTAAAAGGAGAATGAAAAAGTCATCGGCTATTGTTGTTGGTCGCAATGACAACACTGACTTGGATGTTGTCGTGAGCAAGAAGTGGTTGCACCTTTCTTCTTTTAAGAGCAAGGTCTCAGCCATATATGTAATACTTCTACATTGGCACTAACCTATCTTCACAATGTTTTTTCATTCGGAAATCAAAGGCAGACAAGCGATGAGACAGAAAACACGAAATTTTGCATTTTTTAATGTATTTCTATGCGTGTATACATGTGCACTGCAACACATGAACAACTGTCAAACTGCTCCAGGGGCGGTTGAAGAAAAAGGTAGGCTTTTCAGTAAATTTCGACAAATTTTTATTTATTTCCAGTAAATTTTCACCGCACCTGACTTTTGACATATGTCAAGGTACATTCGTTTATACGCTTTCTCGCTCATATTTCACTATTGCTGTACTGTGATGTTGGCGAATGTACCTTGAGCTTAGTGCCAATATAGAAGTATTACATATGTATATGGTCTCAGCTGATGATATCATCTCTTACATCACAAAACACACTAATGTTGGTGCTAATCATCTTGCTTGTTTCAAGCTTGTCAAGAGAGATGCTGGATTTGGATGCGATCTACAACTCTTCACTCTGGCCTGTGGACATCAAAATTAAACCGTTCCAGTTTTTTCGGAAGGATGGAGCAAAAAAGATAAACGACTGATAATGCACAATACTGCATCATGTAATGTAAATTTAAATAGCACAATAGATAGAGATGTGTCTGTACTTAAAATTTACTATCAAAATATGTCCGGTATGAGAACTAAATCGAACTCCATTTTTACTTGCACATCCCGTCTTGATTACGATGTGTTTGTCTTTGTTGAAACGTGGCTTAACGCTGATTTTTTTCATGAAGAGTTCTTTGATAGGAATTTATTTCATATTTTTCGCAAAGATAGGGACGTGGTTGAGACGGGTTGTGTTCGTGGTGGTGGAGTTCTTATAGCGGCAAAAAGAACTCTTCACGCCACTTCCGTGTGCTTACACAATTGTGATACCCTGTTGGACCAGTTGTGTGTCTGTATATCTGGCGTTAATCATGTGCTTTACGTTTGTGTGTCATATATTCCTCCTAATAGCCCGGATGCTCTCTATGCGATGCATGTGAATAATGTCTTGCACTTGCCGCCGGTGAATGATAGCACTCAACTTTGCATTCTCGGTGATTACAATCTTAATAAGCTTGTGTGGAATTGCTCGCCTGATGATGGTTTCTTCATACCAGACAATGTTAATCACTCTCATGAAATTAATTTTATTGATGGTTTTTTTGGTATAGGGCTTTCTCAAATTAATAAATTTGTAAATAAACTTGATAGAATCTTGGATCTAATTTTTATCAGTAGTAATCTGAATTTCAATCTTCTTTCCTGTGATTCCCCGATCTGTTCTACTGATATGCATCATGTACCATTAGTTTTAGATCTTGAATTTTATTAGTGTTGAGCAAAAAATCGCAACCGGTGATTTTTTCACTGTGATTTTGTAATCACAGTGTCACACTGCGATTGAGTGGCAACGAAAACAGCGATTGAAAATCACAGCGATTGAAAATCACTGTTTTGCCAAAATCGCTGTGAACACATGAGAAAACAGCGATTGAAAATCACAGCGATTGAAAATCACAGCGATTGAAAATCACTGTTTTGCCAAAATCGCTGTGAACACATGAGAAGCGAATCGCACCTTGACTAGCAACGAAAACAGCGATTGAAAATCACAGCGATTGAAAATCACTGTTTTGCCAAAATCGCTGTGAACACATGAGAAGCGAATCGCACCTTGACTAGCAACGAAAACAGCGATTGAAAATCACAGCGATTGAAAATCACTGTTTTGCCAAAATCGCTGTGAACACATGAGAAGCGAATCGCACCTTGACTAGCAACGAAAACAGCGATTGAAAATCACAGTGATTCAAAATCACTGTTTTGCCAAAATCGCTGTGAACAAATGAGATGCGAAATGCACCTACACATACAGCGATTTCAGCACTCGTTTTGCCAGAAAAAAAATTGGATTGGAGCTAAAATTGTGAAAAAACGAGCAAAAAAGAACTAAAAAAGTTTGTTTGGAGCTAAAAAAAGAGCTAAATTTATTTTTTAAGCATTTATTAATAATAATATTTTTTACGTATTATACGTAAATATATTTACTAACTAAACAACAACTTATATATCTGTTCAATAAATATCTGTTAATGTAAAATTAAATAAAATTCACTTTTGCACATTTGTCGGTACAACAAAACTTAAAAGGCTTACATTTTTTAAAATACTTTGTAGTTTAAATATAATACAAATAGTTACAAACATCACAAATAGTTATTACATATTTAAATCAAATATTTCATCTTCCGAAGAAGAATCGTTATCGTTCGCAGGGCTCTCATGCTCGTCTGAACTTTCAGAGCTCTCTGCTGAATTATTGCTTTCGTTATGGGCTTCCGGTGGTCGCTTTTTCAAATATCTGCAAATATATTGTCTTTAAAATATGATTAAATCATACACAAATTTGCTTACCTTTCCATTTTATGATGGCGTCCGCGCTTTTATAATTAGAAATGGCACTTTTTAAATAATAATAGATAAAAGTATGTAACAATCGTTCCTGGCTACAGGAGTTGGCATAAAAGAAAATAAAATTTTTAAAGGCGATTTTTAAGATTTAATTAATTATGAAAAATGATCAAATAATCATTGAAATATAAAGCCACACCATTTTTGTAGCTAAAAAAGAGCTTTTACATTTTCAAAAGAGCTAAAAAAGAGCTAGGAGCTAAAACCAAATTTTTGGAGCAATTTTGAAAAAAAAGCTAAATCTAGCTCCAAAAGCACCAGAATGGCAACACTGCTCTGCACTGTGACAATGCTGCATTTCTACATTTCTTTCACTTTCTACTTTTCCTTTTCCACTACAGGCAAATGGTGGATATCGCTTTAAGGGACTATGTATATCTTTTTCGCTTGCACGCATGTATCCATTTTCATTTCTTCTTTCTCAGTTAAGTGATGCCATGCAAAATTATTTTTCATCAAATCTTTAAATAAGAATTTAAACAACAATTAAATTGTGAATAGTTAGAATAAATCAATAAATCAAGTAAATAAAGTACATATTATTGAACTAATTTTTAGGAAATTTTTGTAATATGACATTTACAATGAAAATGATTTTATTTGATGTTATATTCGTTATTATTTACGCCGTTATATTTTATTGTTTGTGTGGCAACTTTTGGTGAGGTTTGAATTCACTGATATTTTTGCATTTAATTGTGACGGTTGCAAATTTTTAAAAAGTGAAAATGTCGGCGATTAAACGCAAATCTAGCAAAATGTGGGAGTTTTTCCATCCAGTGGATGCCATTTACGCAAAGTGCGCGATTTGTGCTACAAAATTATCGTACAAAACCAGTTTGACGAATTTAAAAAGGCATTTGGAGAGCCGACATCCAACGGTCTCAATCCGAGCCATCACTGCAAATCCTGCGAAACCTAATCAGCAATCAACACAAATGCAAGCGGTAAAAGCTGTAATATTGTTAAAATATGAAAGTAAGTATCATGATTTATGATTTATTTATGCAGCATGAAGAAATTGTGGAAGTAAATACGCAGCCAAACAGTGCCCAGGGGGAAATTTTGCAAAACGATTTGCCGGCTCGATTCCATCCATATAGACAGCAATCAAAAATTACATCATACGTGCAAAGACCCCTTACAAGCAATCGTAAAGAAGAAATTGATAGCGCTTTGCTTAATTTGTTTACAAAAAGCTACCTATCATTTCGTATAGTTGAGGAAGAATCATTTAAATTATTTGTAAATTCACTCAACTCAAATTATGAACTACCGACTAGGCATACAATTTCTCGTACATTAATACCTGCGTTGTACGAGAAATGCAAGCTTCAGGTTCGAGATATGATCGACGAAGCTCGAAAAGTGTGCATTACAACTGACTGTTGGACGTCAAGCAACAATGACGGGTACATGGCAGTCACTGCGCACTACGTAGATAGTAACTTTTGTATGAAGTCTGTGTTGTTAGAGTGTTCAAATGTCAGAGTTAGTCATTCTTCAGACAATTTGGCCGCTGAATTAAGTAGAGTTGTTTTAGACTGGGGTGTGCAAAGCAAGGTATTACTGGCGGTTTCTGATAATGCAGCCAATATAAAAAACGCATTAGAGCAAAAACTACATTGGAAAAACTTAGGATGTTTGGCACACACAATTAATTTAATTGCGGTGAATTGTTTTAAAAAGAATTTAGAAGTGTCCCTTGCCATAGACAAAGTTAAAACGGTCGTAGGGTTTTTTAAAAGAAGCACTATTTCTGCATTAAAGTTGCAAAACTATCAACGAAGCCAGGGGCAGGTTCCTTTGAAGTTGATACAAGACACTCCGACAAGGTGGAACAGTACTTTCTACATGTTGGAAAGATACTTACACTTGGAGGACGCTGTGAAGGCTACAATAGCTCTTATAGCTACAGACTTGCCAGTATTGTCTCAAAGTGAATGGCAAATGTTTAGAGAGCTGGTAGATGTTTTAAAACCGTTCGAGTCCGTAACGAAATCGTTCAGTGGGGATTCCTATGAGACAGGATCTCTTGTCATTCCAATTGTAAATGGTCTAATTGACATTTACGATAAAATTCTGCGCAAACCATTTATGCCATGCATAAAAACTGTAATTTTACAGGTGCAAAAGGATCTTCGAGACCGACTCGGTAACGTGGGGAGGAGTAAAACCTTGTGCGATAGTACTTTTTGTGATCCTAGGTTCAAAACCATTCCATTTAAAGAAATAGGTATTATAGACAGTACAAAGTCCAGGTTAATATCTGAAGTTGCTGACCAAATTTCCTTAGAAATGCACAATCAGTTCGAAGTAGCCCAAGCAACTGAAACTAGCGTAGATGAGTTTTCTGTTTGGTTTTCTTTTGACAAAGCTGCTGCTTCTGTTATCCCTCAAGGAACAGCAACCTCTAAGGCAATAATTGAGGTACAGAGGTATTTAGATTCTGGGATTATCTCTAGGCAGCAGGATCCGTTTGAGTGGTGGCGAACAAATAAATATTTATTTCCATATTTAGCCAAAATTGCTCAGGAGAAATTATGTGCTTTATGCACATCTGTACCCTGTGAGAGAATTTTTTCAAAAGCAGGTTTAATAATTTCTGATAGACGTACTCGTTTAAATACAGGGAAAACGGCAATGCTTCTTTTCTTGAATGCTAACTCTAGATATTTAGATAACTAAGACATAACATCACAGACCAAATATGTATATATATATATATATACTATTTTTTTGTTTAGTACATGCTTTGTATATATTTTATTTATTGAATTATTATTTATTGAACTCTTTTTATTTTTTTATATATTTATTGAATTGTTTTTAAAATTATTATTTCATTATTTATTTTAATTTAATCTATTTATAAAATTGTAATGGGTGATATATGCCTACAGGGGAACCGAGCACCCAAACAAAAAAATTCGGTAACGCGCCTTATTTGCATACCTCTGTGGTGGTGCGGAAAATGCAATCTTATTAATATATAAATAAATATTGCAGGTATTTAAAATACAGGTAATTTAATCATTAAAAATAACACAAATTGTTAATAACACAAATCAAAATCACAGTGATTCAAAATCGCAGTTTTCAATCACAGTGATTTTCAAATCGCAATCGCAAATCACACTGTGATTTGAAAATCGCCGTTTTGCTCATCACTAAATTTTATAACTACCCTGTTCTTAAGACGCAAAGTAATTGTTTTCATTTTAATTATAATTTGTGTGATTTTAGTAATTTAAATAATCTAATTGGCGATATTGATTGGCACTCATTATTTATGACCCTTAGTTTGGACGAGGACAGCCGCCGTGGCTCAGTTGGTTAGTGCGTTGGACCGCGAGTCGAAGGCAGCGACCCAGGTTCAAATACTGCCTGTAATAACACCTAAAAAAATAACGGGAAAACTCGTTTTCTCTTTTGGTGGCTGTCCTCTCAGCTGGAAATGGCAAATCTCTGAGAGTAAAAATTGCTTATGAAAGAGCTCCCAACTTGCCGTTCGGAACCGGCATAAAACTGTAGGTCCCTTCCACCCGCGTACAAATTCACACGCACAACACGGGTGGTTGCGGGAAGCTAGGCCTTAGTCTCGCGTAAGCGGGCTGTCGTGCCAGTCAATTATTAAATTATTTAGTTTGGACGAGTGTTTTGCTTGTTTTGTGACCAAGCTGCAATATATTATTAGTCATCATCCTCGTCATCCTATGAGATCTTATAGATTGAATTGGTATACCAAGGGCTTAAAACGGTTAAAAAACTTGCGAAATAAGTTCTATTAGCGCTTTAAATCTACGGGTAATCCTGACTTCCGAGACAAATATTTGTATTACTTGCAGAATTTTAATTGCCTTGACAAGTTTCTTTATAAGCAGTATCTCCTTAGGTTTGAAGCTGATATTAAATCTAATCCCAAGTCGTTTTGGACTTTTATCCAGTCCAAGCGGTCCTCCTCGACATTTCCAGTGGCGATGTCCTTCAATGGTAGGGTTTCTAATTCTGTATTACAGACTGCTAACTTTTTTGCGGAGTTTTTTGAGGCCAATTTTGTTGCAGATAGTCCATGGCACGACCAGGACTCCCTCAACAATATTAATTCAAATATTGATTTTGGGTCCTTAGTACTTTCTGAAGAGGACATTTTGGTTGGGATAAATAATCTGAAGAATTCTCAGCAGGCTGATGTGCATGGTATCTCACCATTCTTGCTGAAAAATTGTGTGTCGTCCGTTGTTGGTCCCTTGTTGCTTTTATTTAATATGTCTTTGAGCTCTGGAGTCTTCATTGATGCTTGGAAAATCACGTATATTACTCCGGTGTTTAAAAGTGGCAAAAAGAATGATGTGTCCTGCTATAGGCCAATTTCTAAACTCCCTAATATTTCTAAGTTGTTTGAGAAAGTTGTTATGTCCAAATTGTCTTTTGTTGTTAAGCGTTATATCTCGCCGTCCCAGCATGGTTTCGTCCCTGGTCGTTCTACTGTTACTAATCTGGCTGTCTTCACCAACTACTGTATTTCTTCTTTTGTTGGTGGTGGTCAGGTTGATGTTATTTATACGGATATTACTAAAGCTTTTGATAGGGTTTCGCATTCGGCTTTATTATCGAAGCTGGAGAAGATGGGTTTTACTCTAATTTTTTGAGTTGGATTAGATCTTATTTGTTTAATAGGGTAAATGTTGTTCGTGTTGATGGTGTTTGCTCAAAATCTTACGTGGCTTCGTCTGGTGTCCCTCAGGGTAGTATACTGGGACCTCTATTCTTTGTGCTGTTTATGAATGATGTTAGTAGTTGTTTTAGTAGTTGCTGTTGTCTTCTTTATGCAGATGACTTAAAAATATTTTCTAAAATCCATAATCAGTCTGACTCTTACCTTCTCCAATGCGAAGTTAACAACTTTTTTGATTGGTGTTGTCGTAATAATCTTTCTGTTAATATAAATAAATGTAATTCTATTTCCTTTTCTAAATCCCGTAATATTTGTCCTACCTCCTACTAATTGTGTGCTAAAGTCCCTAGATGAGGTGTTGGATCTTTGTTTGTGTTTGATTCGGGTTTTACGTTTGTCAGCCATTTGAACCGTGTCATTCCTCAGGCTTTTTCCTCTCTTGCCTTTGTTAAACGGCATAGTGTGGGTTTCAAGGATCCATATACGCGAAAATTTCTCTTTAATGCGTTCGTAAGATCGAAATTGGAATATGGGTCTTTTATTTGGAACCCACACTATGATGTACATATCTATCGTCTTGAGCGGGTTCAGCGTAAATTTGTTAAGTTTGCTCTTAAGTCTCTTAACTTCGATTTACCACTTCCCCCCATATTTCGCGGTGTAAATTAACAAATTTGCAGTCACTCGAGTTGCGCAGAAGAATTTCGGCCCTTTCTTTTATATATGATATTGTTTCTGGATTCATCGATTGCCCTGATTTGCTCGGTCTAATAAACTTCCATGTCCCAGCTAAGTCGCTGCGGCGACATCATATATTTTGGACTGAGGGTCATAAAGTTAATTATGCACTTAATGAGCCAATCAACAGATCGCTTTTTAATTTAACTTTCTTTGTGCTAATCATCATTTTGATTTTAACTTAAGTAGGGCTCAATTTAAGTTATTTCTTTGGAACATTTTTAACTAGTTTTAAGTCATTTAAATTTATTTATTAACAATTATTTCATAGTCTGTAAGGTTGCGAATACTTTAGACTGAATAAACATAAACAAATGTATATCTATATCTCTAATACGAGGGCGGGTCAATAAGTCCGTGACTTTTTGAATGAAACACAGGTTTTTAGATAAAAAGTTATTTTATTTTTCAACGTAGTCTCCTTTGAGATCTATACACTTAGCCCAACGTTTCTTCAGTTTTGTATCCCTTCCGAAAAATATGATTTGTCGAGGTCTTCAAAATAGGCATTTGTTTGTGAGATGACTTCGTCATTGGAGGCAAATCTCTTTTCTCCGAGCCATTTCTTCAAGTTTGGGAACAAGAAATAGTCACTTGGGGCTAGATCGGGCGAATAGGCGGGATGAGGGAGCAATTCGTAGCCCAATTCAACAACGCCAAACATTCCTGCGAAATTGTCACACGGTTGCGTTTGTGGTCGATTGTGAGCAAACGCGGCACCCATCTTGCGGAAAGCTTTCTCATACCCAAATGATCATTCAAAATTGAAACGACTGAGCCATGTGAGATGCCTATGGCTTCCACAATCTCTCTCACTTTTAATCGCCGATCGGCTACAACCATATCGTGGATTTTTTCAATTGTTTCGGATGTGGAGACCTCAACTGGGCGTCCAGAACGTTCGGCATCTTCCGTGCTTGTACGGCCACATCGGAATTCAGTAAACCACTTTTTTACAATGGAAATGGATGGTGCAGAGTCCCCATAATATTTATCAAGCTTAGCCTTGGTTTGCGTAATGGATTTTTTCCGCAAAAAATAATGCTTAATGAGCACACGAAATTCACTTTTTTCCATTTTCTTCTCAGTCAACGCGGTAGTCTGATATTAACGGCTGTCAAAAACAAACTAAATGTCGCAGCTTGTTCAATTTTTGACAAGAGTCAACTGACAGATGACTTGTGACGGGAGCAGTGTTGCCATTTCAATTAAGAGGCGGGAAATTCAAAAAGTCACGGACTTATTGACCCGCCCTCGTACTACGTTTATATTGAACCCAAATGCATGACTTCAAATGAGAAATTTCAAAGTGTTTAATTTGCCTTATCCGCATTTTGTCTGGCTGCAGCTCTTCTCCGGCTGCTGACCAAACAATTTTTTGCTTTTTTGCTGGCTCTATTTTCTGCGGACTACAATATTAAATTAAAAAAAATACTTACATATGTCGATATCATTAGAGTCCGACCAATTCATACTTTTTTTGCCGACGGCGATACCGTTTAATCGGCCGGAAGGGCGAGAATCGGCCTATGTCGATTTCGTACAAAATATAAAACGAATGTGTGTATGTAACTAAATAAAATCACAAGAGAATCCAGCGTATACATTTAGATGTATTTTAAAAAAATAATATATCACATATATTCCACGTATCCACTAAAATACTGACGTGAACTTGACTTATTAATAAATATTGCTTTAAAATTCAGTTTCTTCTTCAACTTAAAATGCGTGGCATTTGCCAAAAAAGGGAGATGCCGATACCAATTTTTGTGGCCGATACTAGCCGATGCCGAGTAATCGGTCGGACTCTACATATCATGTTAGGAATATTCTAAAAATTTCAAACAAACGAAAAATTCGGTTGAAAAATTTCATTTCGATAATTTTCGCTTTTGAAATTTTTAAAAGCGCTTTCATTTTTAGACACGTCCGAAAAAATAGGTCACGTTTAAAGGCATTTGCCTCATAATTTTGTTGAAATGAGTGATTTCGTAGATTTGAATTTGTATGGGGACTGCGTGATTTCGCTTCGTATTTCAGAATTCGCAAAAGTCATCACTCCATCGGCAGATGCTATAACTTTTGCAAATGGCGGCAAAAGTAAATCCTGCTTTGACATTAATTCATTCATACGTTCATTCATTCATACATACAATCATACATTCATTCATAAACAAATTATAGCCAAAGAACACTGAGTGACAACTTTTGCGCCACCCTGTATTTGGGCGCATCTTGTCGTTAGCTCAAAATCCACATGTCCAAAACTCTGATAGAGCTCTACACGAGCACTCTACATCAGTGTTCGAACCTGTCAAATCCAAAACTGTAGTGATAGTTGCAAAAAAGCGTAGCAAAACCAAGAATTTACCCTAAAATAAAAACTTGTTTAGTATAGTTTGATCGGGCGAAAACATGTAAACAAAAAAAAAGAACATAATAATTAACAACAATGAAGTTGTCATGCGAGCAAAAAAAAGGTTATTGGCATGTAAACTATACACTAGAACTCCCTTACAAAAATTCATCAAATACAAATCAAGTAATCATTTTGCCCAAATTGCTTCGGAAGGAATTCGTAGAAGATTGGGTCTCAAGTGGAGTGGAGATGTGGATTTTAAAATTTTGCGAAACTGCAATGGTTTAGTCACCTACGGAATAGGAATAGTTCCAAACGTGATCGTGTAGTATTTAATTAATTAGCACCGCGTTCAGTGTGAGCACCAAGGCTGCACACACACCGAATCAGTGAAAATGTTTTTGAGTCATAAGGCAAGAAAACTTTTTATTCTAGCACACAACAAGTGAAACACAATGTAACAAACCGAAAATTGCATTTCTTATTTCGTTTGGTGTGCGGTAAAATAAACATAAAATTTAATTTGTTACTTTCTTTTTAGTGTTGTTTAACATGTTGGATGCAGATGAAAAATTAATGCCAGTTTAATTTTCTATTATTGAAGCTTGTCAACGAAATGAAGAAAATAATAAAGAGTGATGGGTGCATCCATATAATCAAAAACGGGATACAAAGGATGCAATCAAAAACCAAACTGCAGAACTGCAAGAATGCAGATTGAAACTTTTAATTTTTTTTTAATTAAACATGCAATTGCTAAACAATCCTTGTTTTATAATTTTACATATATTGGGCTTCTTGCCTCAATTAAATAGTTTTTCCGCGTCGAGTATGGAGCAAACATTTCACATAAAATAAAACGCCAGCCAGAAAGAAATAAAGTGACATCAAACTTTTGGTTTCGAGAAACAAAGCTCCAGCTTTCGAAAACGAAACATGATTTTCGCCTTGTTTTTTTGTTTCGATGTATGCGGTGTAGATTGCGCCATAAGAAAATACGCAATTATCGACGACGACGCTCATTTGAAACAAACGCCCCGAAGACAAAGCCGACTACAGCGACACGACTGCATCTGTCAAAATATAGAATCAGAACGTTCGTATGGAGACGATTATTTTGCCGACTGCACTGCTACACGACCACCAACCGAAATAGTCGCTGTCGCCAAACATAGAACTGTTCTCTATTTTGTAGGTGGCAAAACCAAATCAATTGGCATCACTGCTTCAAAACAGATATTTTTAATAGAATTTTTCTTACTTTTTCGGTGTGCTTTGAACAATAATTACAATTTTGTTAATAATTACTATTTGGTCATATTTCAGTTAAAATTTACTAGTTCTAAAAATTATTACACATTAACATTTGCTTTAAATTTATTGTACAACGATAAATTGGATATAGACGAATGCTTAATAAAGAGAATGCTTAAAATTTGTATTTAGGAGCTCAAAGTTATGAAGTTGTGTCGCCGTGTCGCTGCCGGGTTGAATGTGTTCGGGACAAAACTTGTTGCATTCGATATGTTCCTACAAGAACCGTCTGACCAAAACTCCAACACATTGATAAACATTTTCAAATTTACAAATACATACCCAATAAACATTTATGTTGAAAATCCCCAATAAACACAAACAAAATATTTCTCCAACGTTTGAGATTTCTATGATTCTCAAGTTAATATTAAGCATAATTCTCAACTTGAGTTCAAACATTTTCTCCAACATGTGATTTCTACTTGAGTAGCAGTGGAGTTACATTTGAGAAAATTTTAAAACATTTTGTATGTGGCAATGCTGCAGTTGGATTCCCGAAAATGTATGTGTGGTAATGCTAGTGAATCATATCGTCGGCTTAGGGTGAAAAGGTGCTAAGTCCACTTTTTCAAATTTTTCAGGAGAGACAAAAAACAGTGTAAAAATGTAAATGAAATTTAATTGTTTTATTTTTTTATGTAATTTTACTAAACATTGCCTTAGAGTAATGAAAAGAATATGAAGAAATAAAAAAAATTTGACTTCCGATTTAAATATACTTTTGTGACTTAACACATTTTCTTCAGTTATTTTTAAATTGTGCAATGGACTTAGCACCTTTCACAAAACACAATTTGTTTATATACAAATACCACAACCTAGTTTGTTGCTTTTAATACTTGTAGCAATAGTTTTATTGTAAAAGAAAGGAATTTATAGTCTTACTTCGATGCTGCGAAAAAATATTTAAACAGTAAAGTAGTAAACAGTAACATGAAAGTGAGAAAGTATAAAACAAGTATTATAAAAGTAAACAACGCAGTCTTTCGTCATTGCTGCTTAAAAAAAATTACATATCAAAATATAATATTACTCGTGAGGTAATTCCTCATAAAATCGATGATGGTCGATCGTGTTGTCTTTAAGCATTGAAGGTCTTCGTATTTTCTTGCTCTAAGTTTTCTTCTTTCAGAGTATAATGGTTTTAAGTCAGCCCAGTCTAACGGTACAATAGATTTATCAACTCTTTGTGGAGGAAGTTACCATGAATGTGAGAATCTTAATTTGTTAAGTATTTGTTTTTGTGGAGTGTATTTTATGGCCCGAATATTTGTGACTTTAGCATCGCCTTTTAGGAGTCCTGGGCGAATACTTTTTACAAAAGAAAGTACTTTAAAATTTTGAAATATGTATGATCTAAATATTCGACCTCATATGGTTTTGGCTTTTTTCGAGCGGCCATGCATATACCAATATATTCCGCAGGAACATCGATTGTGCGATTTTTCATCGCACGCTCTATGGTAGAATGGACACTGTCCGCTTCCATTTGTGTGTGTCCAGTTTCAAAATGTTCATTCAATAGGAATCGTGGCCTACTTTACGTTGATTTATATTAAGCTTACATATTTAAAGGAGGTACTTGAGTGGGTTTTACTGTACTCTTGTCTTTCCTCAAAATCAAAAAAACTGGGCTTAGCACATTTTCATTATAAATAAGCGAACTATGGACTTAGCACATTTGCGCATCATTGTAAAACAGCAGATAAAAACAAGAAAGCTATATACTTTTGTTTGTTAAATGATGTATTTGGACGTTTTCTTTCATCGTGCATCAAAATCTGATATTTGTAAAAAAGTGGACTTAGCACCTTTTCACCCTAAGCCGACGATATGTTTTAATTATTCGACAAAAGTTTTAAAAAAAGGAAAGTGAAAAAAACAAAAAGCAAAGCTGCAAAAAATAAATAATAAAAAGCTGGAAATAAAATAAAAGGTAAGATAAAAGGATGCAAAGAATCAAAAGAATAAAAAGGGAAGTGAGGCAGGTGGTGGATCTGCTGTCGGAGCGCCCAAGTGCTGGGGAAGCTTTGGCACCGGGGCCGTCGACAGCAGCTCCGCAAATTTTTGTAGCCTCAAAATAATCGTCTGGATTTCTACTTTCATATTTATTCACTTGTGAATAAATATGAAAGTATTACCTGTACTGGCAAAATAATCGTCTGGATTTCTACTTTCATATTTATTCACTTGTGAATAAATATGAAAGTATCACCTGTACTGGCGACGACAATCGTGTACGAACCAACAACGAGCTGTATGAGCTGTACTATATAAAGACATGGACGTAGCACAGCGAATTAACATCCAGCGGCTACGCTGGCTTGGCCGTGTCTGCCATATGGACGATGAAGCTCCGGCGAAAAAGGTGTTCGATGTGGTAGTTAGAGGTCGACGGTGAGGAGGGAGGCCGAGTCTCCGGTGGAAGGACCAAGTTGAGGGGGCATGGGAATTATAAAACGACGAAATACTTACGAATTTCTAAAAATAACGAAATTTTAGGCTTTTCAATCAATTTGGCCTGGAAAACAAGGTGTTATTGCTCAATAATGTGTGTGTGTAATGATGTGATGCGAGGGTAGAAGGCTACAAGCCTTTCATAGCACTCAGTCCATTTTGGACCATTGCACATTAGGTCAAATGATCACTTTTTCTGTGCGAAAGTCAAATTTCGTAAATGCCGTTATAAATTTTTTTCCCCCCCTCATCATGTTAGAAATACTCCAAAGCAACGAAAAGTCCACTTTGTTTTTTAAAACATAAAGTACCTTTTGACAGTATTCAGTCAAAGTCACTTTATCGACAAGTCATTGAAAATTTATTTGCTGAATCAGTATTGATAGTAAAGTTTTAAGCGCGTATTGTAAAAATTTTGCGAATAATTTAAAAAAAGTTTGAAATGGAAAAAGATGAATTAAGTACGTATTAATGATTTTATTAAAAATACATGGATTTTTTTTTTTTGTTGAAAAAAAATAGTTTTTTAACATGACCTGAAACTTTTGCGGTTGACTTCAAATTTTAACTTTATGCAAGCTTTTAAAGTTTCGACAACATTTGGCAAACTTAAAGTAAAAAGAAATGAATAAATTAGGATATTATAAGTTCATTTCATTTTATTTCAAGTTGCGTTTTTTTTTTACTACGCTATGCAAAAAATCGAATTATTTGAAATTTGGCTCAAGGAACGTTCAAAGAAAAAAAACCTGATGCAGTTCTTAATCGTGTTGTAGAAAATATTTGTGCTACTCAAATTTCCGATGATTGCAGGAAAATAGTAGAAGAAATATTTACTCCTTTTCTGCAAGTACTTGGCAGCAAAATGGCAAAAATGTAGCAGAAAGGTGGAAAAATTTCGAGCTGAAAACTACGCATGGCTTAGTACTGTAATACACGGTGGACGGAAAGTTTCTTAAAAGTTTACTTAAAATTCTGATTGCTTGTTTTATTTGAAAACGAAATGGGGAAATCCCCAATAATGTGATGGTTTGAAAATCCTAAGCAGTTCCCTCGTAGATCTACAGCGATTTTAATGCAGGACGATGCACGATGTCACACGGCGAAACAGTCAATAAGTGTTGCTAAAAGTCTATTTAAGCTAGTATGGGAAGACTGACCGGGAAATTCGCCAGATCTTAATCCTATTGAATATATCTGGTCCAGGATTCAAGATTCAGTATTTCGGAGTCCAAAACCTGCCAATAGACTTCAACTCATTGAGAGAGTAAAACAAGAGTAGGATGCCATATCATTGGCCGAAGCGTCGGTCTTGTGCGAAAGTTTTCGAAAGCGAGTCCTAGAGTGCTACGAAAAAAATGGCACACACCAGAGATCTGCATGCGGTCATATTTTAATCGCTCAATATGTATTCGTGTAAAATGCGGTGCGACATGTGCCACTGCTCAAAAAACGGATATCAGTATGCAGGGGCGTAGCCAGAACTTGGTCATGGGGGGGGCTTTAAAAAATTTTGTTTCCCAGTTTAGTATTAGAGTAAGTTCGGGTAATGTGATATGCCTGTTTGTTTTACAGCGATTCCCAACCAAGGGTTAAAAATTTGTACCGAGAAACATGATTTCATAGATTTTTTAATCTGAAACTTAACCATAACAGATTTTTGAGATTATTCCATTTCAAATATCATACAATTAAGCATATATACATTTCTGTATACAAATAGTTTTACTGTCATAAGTTTGGGTACTGTGATGTACTATATCACATTACCCGAACTTTGGTATATCACATTACCCGAAATTGACTTTTTGCGAAAAAATATTATAAAAAAACAATAATAATTTTGTTGAGAAGAGCGTACCTCGCAAACTCATAATCGATATCACTGATTTACTTCTAATTAGCCTCGAACTTTCTAATAATATTTTTTTTTATCTTTTATGCTTTCAAACTTCCTGACCAAAAACTTGTGCAAGCCTACTGAAAGCACTTCATCATACTCATTGTAAACTATTTACGCAAACACATCCAAAATCATGCAGCACGAGTTTTTTAGCTGTTATGATGTTTTAAAAAGGTTAATTTTGAAAAAAGTCAACGCACTTGGGAAATAAGCCACTATATCACATTACCCGACCATATCACATTACCCGAACTTACTCTACATGTTTTTTAAAGTAAAGTGCACTTTCCAAATAGGGCATTTGGTTGTGGCTTATGTGACTTAATGCATTAAAAACTAAATTTTTCCCTGATTTTTAGTAAAAATTTCATGAAATTCGGTGGACTGAAAGCGAATTTATTGCATCTGAAGTGGAAGTATGTTTGTGTCATCGTACAAAAATGTGCATCGAACAAAGATCCAATATTAACTTCTGTTTTAAAAATGTTTAAACTTTACCCGAAGCATTTAAATTGATGGACCAAGTTTATGGAGATTTTTGTTTATGCCGTGGTGGAGTTCATAAGTGGTAAAAGCAATTTAAAAACGATTGTCAGAACATAAATGATGACCAAAGTGTTAGCCAACTGAATCCGCGATCACCGTAGATCAAAACTGGGCGGTAATTCATAAAAGATAAGCCAAAATCTTCATTGAAATTCTTGAAATTGGATTTAACCTTCGCTTCACTTATACCCACCCGGGTGATATTTTTAATATTCATGTTTAATATCTGCACAAATTTTGAGGTAATTTTCAATAACATGAAAATATATATTTTTGAAATTTTGTTCATGTTTAAACTTGAATTTTGTCATTTTTTATACAAATGTACCTGGGTGATCCCAGGCGCTTTCGCTACCATTTTGATTCAAACTCACGATAAATTTTTTTTGCGTACCCCATTATGTGTTCAATAAACCCTCTGGAAAGAAATCTTCTAATATTTTCCATAGTCTCAAAATAAATCATTAAAGTTAGGCCTTTTTTCGAAACACGAATTATCGCCAGAGGAAGATACTAAATACTGAAGTATGAAAATCATTTATAAATTATTATATATTTATTGTGAGTTTTACTCAAAATAGCGGCGGACGTGCCTGGGATCATCTTTAGTAAGGCGAAGGTTAAGCATCTCAATAGCATAAATTTATTGCATTTTAACTGAACATTTGCCTATCGAAGGATGCCATCCCATCTATTGACACTTGTTTTGACTGTTTTTTTGTTTTCACATGATGTGGCACCGTGCGAATTTCACCTTTTCAAAGAATGCATTTGCCGATGAAAAAAGCGTTTTGAGAACGTAGAAACCATCCAAAAGGCTTGTACCGACATCGTGAAGGACATTCCGGTCGAAGAACTAAACTACTCTTTAGACATGTTTTGGAACATGCAAATCGCTGCATTAAGCCTAAACGTGACTATTAAAAAAACAAATTAGTTTCGGTAAAAAAGGGTTTTGTTAATATTCTTTTAAATATTTAAAGATGAAAAGACCTTTTTGCTAATGTGGGAACGTACATACGATGCATAGTGATTGAAAATGTTGACAAATTATAGGCTATGGGGGGTTCTGACACCCTAAACTCCCCCCTTGGCTACGCCCCTGTCAGTATGTATCCCCACCGCAAGCGAAGCATTCATTCCGAATACTAGTAATCCGAACGAACGAATCATCAGCTTGCAATACTAAACGAACGCAAACTATCGCATCTTCATTTCACTTCGGCTATGCGGTGCTGCCGATGATCCAAACGAACTATGCACTTGGGAATGCGGTGGTGCGAATGATTCAAACGAAGACGGCAATGTTCGGCAATGATCCAAAGGAAAGATGGAAACACCGCATACCACCGCATTTTCATATCGCTTCGCACTTGTTCTTTGACTCTTATTGTGATTAAGCATTCGTAGAAAAGAAAAGAAATGACAGGCATTTTTTAGGATATACCCAATTTTTTTTATGTTTTACAATAAATGTATACATACTCAAATAATAAATTTAACGTAATAGTTTTAAACATGAAATGAAAAAATGTCCTTTATCGAACGAAGTAATATTTAATTCATAATACGTGTAATAGATTATAATAATTAATAATAATTTGTAATGTTAAAAATTTTTAGAGTACGAATGGTCGAAAAGTCGATGGCTTTGCCCGTTGTCATAGAGTATTTCATTGATGTGGGTCCAATTACCGACAATTGATTCAATCATCATATATTTGGAGTTCCATCGTGTTTTTAAAGTATTTAACCATTTTTGTTTTGCATGATTCTATAACTTTTAGACTTCAACTTGCTTAAAAAACAGCAGCAGTTGAGGTGGCAAAATCCATGCCGCAAACATTTCTTCCAAATGCGTATACCTGCTTCATACGCTTCGCGAATTGTGCATTATGTATACTTGTATTCATTGCTTTCACTCACTGCAAACAACGCATACCGCATAATGATTGAATTTGGGATACTTATGATTTGCGGTGCTTATGAGCAGTAGCACAGAATAAACAGTAATACAGAACGCGCATCTCATACAAATTCAAAAATGTTAAGGGGTCGTAATATTACGACCACTGTTAATTTTACATTACGTCCTCTGCTATTAACATTACGAACAGCACTAGACAGCTTTCGTTTCTGCTTTCTGATCGCATGCAGCTCCGAAGGGAAACGGCTCCGAACGTCAGGCTGTGGTTGTTGTTGTTGTCGGCAAACAAAACGAAGTGCCACTTGCTTCTTACAAATATGGGGAGAAGAGCAATAAGGTATGGTTGTTGTTATTGTTGCCGGCTAGGAATTGAAACATTGAATTTGAATTCTTTTTGCTTTGTGGTTCATTCTGCGTGCAGCGCAGTGCGTACATACGCTGTCGGTAGCAATTTTACGACGGAGTGTAGCTTGCAAAAATATATGAGAACGAATGTCAAAAGGGGGTAACTTATCGACTTAAAAAGTCACTACGGTATAAAGATATCACACTATTTTTAATATTGATGATAGTTAAACGATGTGGCACAATCGTTATGTACCTTTAAATGGTGGATGTACGTACATATATCGAAAAAAAGCAAAACAAAAAATTTATTCTGCCATCATTCGGGATCGTCGTTGCTTACTTACTTTTTTCTTATAGCTTTTTGCTTTACAATAGATATGTATAGGGTTTTCCAACAAGAGGTGTTATTTTGAATCACCCGGTATTTCGGTAGCTGTCACTTTTGAAGCTTTTATTCTTTGACATTTGACAAGTAGAAACTACGCCATTACTAAAAATGGAACGATACACGCTTCAACAACGCATTGAAATTATTAAAATTCACTACAAAAATGGTGAAAATCTTGCAGTCACAGTTCGCAAAACTAAAGCATTTTTGGGTCGTCGTGAAGCACCTTGTCGGACCGCAATACAGAAATTGGTGGAAAAATTCGAGCTGTTGGGACAAGTTAGTGATGTGAAGAATAAAACCCGTGCACGTCGCTCAAGAACAACTGAGAATATTGCTGCTGTAGCCCAAAGTGTTGAAGAAAACTCAGGTTTGTCGATTCCTCGTCGTTCTTTGGAATTGAGCATTCCAAAAACGTCATTACACCGTATTTTGCATAAAGACTTGGGCCTTAAGACTTATAAAGTTCAGTTAACACAAGAACTCAAGCCGACCGATCATCAACAACGTCGTGTCTTTGCTGATTGGGTCCTTGAAATGCATGAAAATTATCCGGAATTCCTTCGAAAAATCATCTTGACTGATGAGGCCTATTTCCACCTCGGTGGCTACGTCAACAAGCAAAATTGTCGCATCTGGGGCTCGGAAAACCCAAGAGTTATTGTTAAGAAGCCTCTCCATCCTCAACGTGTGACTGTTTGGTGCGGTTTATGGTCCGGCGGGGTCATTGGACCTTACTTTTTCGAAAATGAGGTTGGATCAACAGTTACTGTGAATGGATTGCGCTATCGAGAGATGATTAATGATTTTTTATGGTCGGAGTTGGATGGTATTGATCTGGACAACGTTAACCTTCAACAAGACGGCGCTACGTGCCACACAAGCAACGAAACCATTGCTCTTTTACGGGAAAAGTTTCCGGACCGTGTTATCTCTGGAAGAGGTGATCACAAGTGGCCACCGAGATCTTGTGATTTAACACCTTGCGACTTCTTCCTTTGGGGCCACGTGAAAGATAAGGTGTACCCCAACAGCCCAGCGTCGATTCAAGACCTCAAAGATAGAATTCGTGAGGCTATCGAGGACATAGGGCAGCCACTTTGCGATTTGGTTATGGAAAATTTCATGAAAAGGATATGGTCCTGTAAGCGTGGTCGTGGTGGCCGTTTGGCTGATGTTGTTATTCATTATTAACGGCATACCTTCCTCTTTATTATGAAATAAACATCCGATCATTTATCTCAAAAATGGCATTTTTCTTTGAATACCAAAATAACACCTCTTGTTGGAAAACCCTATACATACATTCGACATGATTAACCCTTCTGTCAATACGAAAAATTTCCACCTATTATCAATACGAAGGTACCCGGGTACCTTCATACAATTTATATGGGGAAAGTAAAAATAATAACGCACAAATTTAAAAAATCGTTGTTGGCTTATAAAATAAAGCGTTATTTATTGATAATTCAAGTTAAAAATATTAAATACATATTAATAGTGCAATAATTTTTGCATTTTTGTGTTTTACGTTATTGCTTACGTTGATCGGAACAGATATAGCATGACTAATGGGCTTTTAGCCGGTGGTCTGAGTCTCGTTTTTGTTCCTACAGATGCTTGTAGAAACGAACATAAGGGTTTCTGTGCTCCACAAACTGTTCGAAAACTGTTTTTAGTGTTAAAATTGTGACAACAAGGGTATTGTTTTGTCTATTCTGAGTTTTCGGCATCAGCGGCGCACACAGGATTTCATTTTAGGAGGCGTTCTGCATACAATTTTTGATCCCAATACCATTTTAAATCGATGTGTAGCTAACAAATATTTGGGGAGTTTGAACCACCAATACCCCCTTACGTTACCTTCTCAAAATATTCTCCGCGGCCTCTGACTTTTTTGTGGTATCTTATTTATGTATGCTGCGAATAATACACGCAGCCAAGGTGCAAATATTGAGCATGCCACCACTTACCACTATTAGTAATGAAATTGGTCAACATTTGAGCCATAACGTCAAGTGACCTTTGTACTATGCGAAAGATTTTTGGTCTCGGGTTGTCCCCTGGCGTTGCTTTGCCGTGGTGCATAGTTGAAAGAACCACCCAGCTTCATTGCTCTTTGGAAGGTACAACTTCAAAGTTTTTGTCGCCGAATATCGATGACTTAAGGGGTCGAGTATTAACTTTTAACACCAAAGTGAGATTTTTTGCAAAGAGGTATTCCGCCAGTGCCTCAGAAGTAAAAAGGTAATCCGCTGCAGCATTGTGGACGTAAGGTTTAGAGCATTGAATACAAATTTGTAATATTTTTGCGCCTACTTGGATCTTACATACGTTAGTAATTGCCTACTTAGTTTTTCAGAGTAAACTTCTCCTTTTAAAGGGTAAAACATTTTGTAGTAACACGCATGTGAAGTCGATTACTTCGATCGGATGTCCTAAATTTTACTTATATTTGAATACAACTTTGATTTTAAATTTAAAATGGGGTCCACTCTAATATGAACGAGTAATTTCACGTTGAAACTGTATTGTTTTACTGTATTTTGTATGAAGGTACCCGGGTACCTTGGTATAGAACAAAGGGGTAGTGTTCAAAAATTGGCTCAAAAAGTTACACAGAAAAAGTTTTCTTTCTATATCACTTATCTAATAGGTAGTCAATTGATTTTTAGAAAGATACTAAAAATATCAGCATAGCGTTCCTTGGCCGAAAGTAGGAAATTTTTACTTCAAAAATGCAAAAGGTACCCAGGTACCTTCGTATTGACAGAAGGGTTAAATGCACAAATTCGTAATTACGATTCTTCGGAACCTCTCATTTTTTTTAGGTTTGACAAACAAATGTTTGGGCCAAAAAACTGGGGGCCTAGAGTGGGATAAAGGCGTAGGGATAAAATAATTAATCGCGGCGAGAAGTCATTTACGATACAGATACAAAATACATATAGATACAAATTTCTTCACGCAGAAAGACGATCACATAATAACATGAAAAAAACTTGTTCTTATTAACCGACACACGTCGGGAATTGCCAGCCAATGTAGGCCAGAAACAAAAATTCAAAATTTACAATTTTCATTCGCTGATCAACACAACAACAACGATAGCACATCGCCCTTCATTCGCTTCATTGAAAATAACAGTAACTTCTATGGCCGGCATCGAGCGCACGAACTCGCTCTGCACCACTCGGCACTTACACCGAAGTTGACAATAACAGAGATCATCGTCGCACGAGAAATTAACAGAGACAAAAGTTCTGTTCAAAAAACTCTGTTATCTCCCCCCTGCTGCTTTCGGCCCGCACCATAAATTCAGATTGCTTCGCTGGTTGGCATGCGCATTCTGTATACTGTTTATTCTGTGGTAGTATGTATGTTACCATGGCACATATTAATATTTCACCACCGCACAAAAAGCACGGTCAGCAACTCAGGTGCAACGACCGTATCACGTTAACGTTGCACAATTCCCACACAACAGCCCAGACGCACCGTCAGCATGCCCGCGGATTCCTGGAAGCCGATCGTGCCACTAATGAGCAGAATTAAGTTAGCTTTTAGCTTAGCTTAGGTTTGTAAATCAGTTTCTTAAGTGAAGTCAATAAAGAAGGTCGAACCGACCAAGTGAAAAAATATTTTTTTTAAGAAAGTTTTATTAATAAAACTTAACTGGCGCCCAACGTGGGGCCAGGGTGATAAGTTGGTGCATAACAACACGTGAAACGCGCATCTGGATCTGATAATTCTTCAATTGCATTCAACAAAACGGCAGCCAAACGTTTGCGAAACTCTTGAGCCGCCTACCTGAACGCAACACTTCCCAGTATCGTCGCAACGCCGTGCGGAAGCCCAGCAATCATCACTGGTCCCGGAACCCCAAAAGTAGACCGAGGAAAGCGCAGGCCGCGCCGCTCATCTACTCGGAGAGGAGCAAGAACCTACGTGCGGAGGAAAGAGGCCCCCCAGTAGCCTAAAAGGAGACGAAACCCGTCAGCCGCCTCGCCGGAATGTCTTTGTGGATTCTCTTGTAAGTTAAGGAAATTAGTGTAATTAGTGCAGGTTAAGAAAACGTGAACAAAAGTGTTAGAAAAATCAAGAATTTTAATTGTTTAAAGAAAATTTTAACTAAAAAAGGTGTAAACAAAAACAAAAAGAAAAAGTTGTAATTTTGAGATAAAATTGAAAATAAGAACTTTAATTTAATTAAGTTGAGTATAAGTTGTATAAGAATCAATAATTACCAATAGTAACCATAGCAAAGGGAAAATATAAAACAAACGTAAAAGCATAACAAATTATAACTGAAGTTGTGATACCACAACTTATAATCGCACCTAGCTCCGAGATTCCTACGGGACCCTCCGGAAGCAGAAAGGACCCTCACCAAGATGCCAAACCCCACTCCCGATTAAGAAGAATTAATAGAAAAAAATAAAATTAGAAATTACTAAAGCAGAGATATTAGCAATATTGTTAGAGATTTGAAACAAAGAAAACAGAAGATAAGGAAAAAACTAAGAACAAACGAAATAAAGTAAGAAACAATAAATAATACCAAATAATAATACTAAATTACTCTTTATAGAAAATCCTTAAAGTTTCATTATAAAATAAAATGAGTAACCCAAACAACCTAATCAGGCCACCCGTCCTAAACGCTCCTATTATACCACAAGCCCCAAATACTTCTCCACAACCCCTAAACATGACAAACTTAAGCGAAATCGTAACATCATTAACAGATCAAACAATAAACCCCGAACACATAAACAACCTAGCAGATTTAGATAAAATCCCCGACATAGTTAGATCGATTAGAGAATTCTCAGGAGACCCAGCAGAATTCAGAACGGAGCCCTCAGGCTAATACACATTATTGACCTTGGCAAATACGAACAATTTCTGATGGACATACACAAATTTATTATTTCAGATATCCCTGTGGACAGCATCCTATACCCCATCCTAAAACACGAGTTAACCCAATCCTTCCAAATCCTCGACACCCTCAAGCCTACCAAAGAATCTCGAAAAGGAAGATCAATAAATATCCTAGGCACTGCCTGGAAATTTGTAGCAGGATCCCCCGATCATGAGGACCTGGAAATAATCAACAATAATTTAAATCAGCTCAATAACAATAATGATAAACAAGTATTGATAAATGAAGTTTTCAATGGAAAAATTAATAATATCACCCACATTGTTAATCAAATTTTTAATAATATAAGAAAAGACACAAATGTAGAAAAAGAAACTATAATCAATCTTCAAAATAGAATAAGATTAATAAAAGAAGAATTAATTAATGTTAAGTACGCCATACAATGGGCAAAAAATGATATACTAAACTCCTTGTTGTTAAATAAAAACGAAATCGAAATTGCTCTGAAACAACTGGAGACAGAAGAAATGCCATTTAAAAATGCAGAAGAAGCATTAGAAATTTCTAACGTAAATATACTTAGCAGGGATATGACCATTTTGTACTTGGTAAAAATACCATTAACTATAAGAGAAACTTTCCAAAAAATTATTATAAGACCCGTAATAAAAGCTAAAAAAGCTATAATTAATGTTGAATACAACAAAATATTAAAAGGGAATAATGGAATGTACGGAATAAAGAACAGCTGCGGGAGCTATAAGCGAATTGAAATTTGTAAACAGGACCAAATAATTAATATAGACAATAATACTTGTATACCTAGGATTATTAACGGTTTAAACGCAACTTGCACCATCAGCAACGGACACCACATGCCGCAGATAGAAGAATTACAACCTGGTGTATTACTACTCAATAGCTTCGATGGAGAAATTGACGCAGATGCAACAATCCAAAAAATTAAGGGAACTCAGCTCATCAAATTTTGCAACACGACATTGAAAATCGAAAACCGGACTTATACCAATTACGAGATAACCCCTCTGCAAGCCATTCCGGCTATCCTGCAACTATCACCAACAGAAAGCGATCGAATCGACTTACTTTCACTCGAATCCTTAAAAGAGCTTCACATAAATAACACCCAGAGGATAAAGTTCCTAAAGGCAGTAGCGATATCCAACGGCACACTGTCACTCGCAGCAGTTGCGGCTACTTTCGGCATCTTATTATGTGTTTGCAAGTTTTGGAAGAAAAACCAAAACAAAATAATCATCGCATCTAACCTGGATGCCAGCCAACCCACAACAAGCCATAGCCATAGTCTAAATAGCACCAAGGATTCTTTAAACGATAGACCAACATACGTAAGCCTCTACAACCTACCCTACTTTTAACAACGTTCGAGGACGAACGCTCTTAAGAGGGGAAGTGTTACCACGGCACATATTAATATTTCACCACCGCACAAAAAGCACGGTCAGCAACTCAGGTGCAACGACCGTATCACGTTAACGTTGCACAATTCCCACACAACAGCCCAGACGCACCGTCAGCATGCCCGCGGATTCCTGGAAGCCGATCGTGCCACCAATGAGCAGAATTAAGTTAGCTTTTAGCTAAGCTTAGGTTTGTAAATCAGTTTCTTAAGTGAAGTCAATAAAGAAGGTCGAACCGACCAAGTGAAAAAATATTTTTTTTAAGAAAGTTTTATTAATAAAACTTAACTTGTAGTAAAAAGAATGAGTATTAATGCGGTGGTATCCAAAGTTGCGGTACTCATTCCTAATCTCTGACACATACACAATATTAATGATCAATTGAATTTTGCTTGGATATCATTTAGTGATGTAAATAAAAAAAATTTGGAAAAGCAATACAAATGATCCTTAACGGTGTATTTTTTGTATGCAGAAACTTTCCGTCCACCGTGTACATTTTGGATTAAAAAAATCATTAGTGAAAGCCAGTTCTTCGGCTGTTGGACGTCAAAGGAAGGAGAATATGCAAAACTCGTTTTGGAGGGAACTAAGTCTTCGTGTGGATATGCCTAAAGTTAGCGGCTTTGGTAGCACAAATGACGGAAATACTACGCGCCGAGCTTTCACTAAACATGCAATCTTTGCTGATATCACTGGCGTTGACCAAATCTTAGTGTTCCGCTTTGAAATTATATTGATTTATTTATCGTGCCAGTTTCTATTAAACGTTCTGCTTTCAAACAGCTGAAATTATTCAAAAGTTATATCCATGGTTGCCGATAACATCTACTGCTGCTATCTGCTGCTGAATCGCGACATAAAATTTATAAAGCCGACAGATTGCATCACATTCGTTAAAACAACCGCACTAATAATTTTCTGGATGTATTTAATAGAGTTACTGATACTTATGATCCTCTTTTTTCCTCAAAATATTTAAGCAGACGCATGCAACAACGAAAGCTTGTACACCTTCTACCTGAAGTTATCGAGTTGTTGAATTGTGATGATCCAACGAAGGATATTGACGATTCAAACAAAAAACACTGAAACAACTTTTGGAACAAATGCAGCATAGCGAACCCTCATGAAAAAAACCGAAAATTGGACCATATAGAGCTTATTTTTGTGAATCTAAAAAACTAACAATTTTGCCTGGGAAACGCCCACAAAAGGAGTTTTTATTAAAAAAACTAAATTAATCTTTAATTGATTTACACGATATGGGTATCAAACGAAAGGTATTTTTCATACCTTTCTATTAATGTATAACATTACATACGTAGTATGTACTAATTAAAAGTTTTAGGCGTTTTTTTTTCAAAAACGGATTTTTTTTTATAAAAAAATTGTTTCGCTTAAAACTTTTTATTAGTACATCTTACGTATCTAATGTTGCACATCAGAAGAAAGGTATGAAAAAGACCTTTCGTTTGATACCCATATCGTGTGAATCAGTTAGAGATTAATTAAATTGTTTTTTATAAAAACTTTGAACTTTGACCCCGAGCCACGCCTTTTATGGGCGTTTCCCAGGCAACATTTTTAGTATGTTAGATTTAGGAGTCAACCCTCTATATACAAGCATACTCATTTTTTTTCATGAGGGTTCGCTATACCGCATTTATGCCCAATTTTTTTTTCATTTTTGACCTCAGACAAGTTAATGGGCGTGAAAGGGTTAATATTTTTTTGTTTAAATTGGTAATATTATTTTTGCCTTTGCTACGATTTTGGCTTCAAATAATACAATATTTTAGCCGTTATTAATTTCGCACAGCAAAAGTGGTCATTTGACCTAATGTGCATTGTACTATACCCATGGGGGATAGGGAAGGAGAGGAAAGTGATATCTCATATTTCACCCGTTTTGAAATGTGTATACAACACTGTTTTTCTCAACATATGTTATCGCACACATTTCAAGCGGATGGGGACAGGGCGGGAGGAAGGGGACCTACAGTTTTTCGGTCATACTTGGAGAGCGCACTTGTGCGATTCTTGTAATTCTTATCTGCTTCATGTGGATAGCGATAGAAGTAGATGAGCGTTTCACCAGCCTGAGCTAGGAATCGAACCTAGGGCCTCGGTATGAGAAGCCAGCATGCTACCCGCTGGACTTTCGAGGCTGACTTTGTTCAATAATACTATTATGGATGTTATGCAAAGCTCACCTAACATAATAAAAATTAATAATGCTTAAAATAATGAACAAATTATATGGCCATGAGTTAGCAGTTAGCATTTTCTCAGATAAGTATTTTGTGTTTCGATACTCGCGGTGATGCCACAGGGGGCAAAAAATAATCCCGGTGCTAGTGGTGCAGCTGAGCGCAGCGCCACCTCCGCCTTTTCGAAGTTTGCTGGCATGCAAAAATGCGCAGCACTACAAATGTGGATCACTCTGTGAATGGAAAATTCGGCACTGCGATCCATTCAAGCCCCTCAGTCCAAAGACGGGCAACTGTGTCTCGGGGTGGTGCTAGGCCTTCGGTTCAGCCCAGGTCTAGTATCCGCCCCTTCCTACGGGGGACGGGAAAGGGTTCTGCGCCTACTGTCAGCCGCAGCAACAATTCAGGCAGCTCGTCGTCCATGAGCAAATCAGGACAGAGCGCGCACCCCTTGTCAGCAAAACCTGTTAAAGGGGCTGTGCAACAAAAACAGGCTGTGTTGACACGCGCAAAGCCCTCGCATGGCCAGGCTGTGTCGACAGGCGCAAAGCCCTCGCATAGCCAGGCTGTAGTCAAACAGCAAAGGACTTCGGCTACGCCCTCTTCAGTGCGCGCTGTCAGCGCTTCGACGCTAGCGTACCGTAACAGGAGAGCAGCGTACAAGATCCTTGAAAGGCTAAACGCCGTCAATGAGGACGCCCTCACGGATAAGGATAAAGCCTCTCGTGATTGGGCAAATTCTGTGATCGCTGGGCACGAGACCAAAACACTGGTTTCTAAACGGCAGCGATCAGTAGAGGAATCTCCGGCAGCGGCTAAACGCGCCAGGACCTCTCAGACCTCCACGGTCTATAAACGGAGCTTTCGCTCTTTTAGTGATGCTGCGAAAGACAACCTCACTTTGGCGGTAATCGATCGCAGTAGCACTGACGGCTCAATCTTGCCAAAAATTGGGCATTGGTTAAGGAGAAACTCTGGCCAGCTTACATCGATGTGCTGGCCAAACATCCTGGTCCACCACCCTGCTGCCGCGACTTCGGTTGGTTCCATAGTCGCATTAAACTGACCTCATGTGCTGATCAGCGCTCTGCCGAGCTGTATACGCTGGCAATCGCAGGCATTAGTGAGGTCTGGCCGGGCGCACGACTTGAAGCCGTGACTAAGGACAAGATTCCAAATCGCCCCCGCTCCAGAGCATGGGTTCCGGCTATTTATTCCGACCCAGGGACTATCCTTCAGCTGATCAGGCTTGGCAACCCTGATCTTTCCACCGCTGACTGGAGAGTAGCAAAGCTGGGGGAGGTCGTAGGTAACTCGCGTCAGGTTGGGATGGATGGATGGATGTGAGGGGGAGCCGAGGAAATAACCTAAGGGAGGTCATTACCTCAAGCACTCAGGCTTTATAGCCCATTGTACTTAAGGCTCAGGAAAAAGGTTGATAGAGGAGATTGGAATGGGAAAGAGAGAAAGAGAAAGTGGGTGGAAAGGGAGAAAGGGCTATGAGGTCTCCTGTGCAAATTTCCCGGACTCATTAATGAATCTCAGGAGATCACACAGGGTGAGAGAATGAACTTCGTCCATTCTCATTACATCTGAACCCAGCGTGCGCAATCTCGTTCTAGAGAAGGCAGGACATGCACAGAGAAAGTGCTCTGTACTATCAACCTCCTCCAGGCAAGACATGCAAGTCGGATCCTCGATGATGCCCATGTTGGCCATATGTCGCCCCCATGGATTGTGTCCTGTGATTAACCCGACCATTCGACGGAGGTCTTTCCTTCCCAGCTTCAGGAGGAAATTCCCTGCTTTCCTGTTCGGGCTTTTCACAAAACACTTGGCAGTTTTACAGCTTCCCAAGCTAGACCAACGTTCTCTGTGTAGGTTATTTACACAGGACCTGATCCAGTCCAGGGTTCCTGCTAGACTGGTGCCGATTATTGGTTCTGGTCCCATGGGTGTACACCCTGATCCACAGTTAGCCAGTTCATCGGCAGTTTCGTTACCTAGAACACCGCAGTGTCCCGGAACCCAGATAAGTTGGAGCTTATTACGTCTCGCGACTGATTTTAGCTTCAACTTACATTCTTGGACAATCTTAGAGGTAACACGCGCGTTCTCCAGGGCCTTAAGTGCAGCTTGACTATCACTACAGACTCCTATATGTTTCCCGCACCATTTCCTCCCAATTATCCATTCCGCTACCTTCAGAATGGCGAAGACTTCCGTCTGAAAGACGGTAGTCAGCCCACCCAGTGAGTAGTAGCAGTTGATACTTCCATCGAGGTGCCATCCAGCTCCAGTACCTTTATCGGTCTTGGATCCGTCAGTGAAGAAAATATCCGTCAGATCCCCTAGCATGGCCTGTGGGTTGTCCCATTGGTCGCGCGTTGGGAACCTCACTTCAAAGTTCCTCCTAAAGGATACTACGGGTATTAGGCAATCCTTAGGGGCCAGCAGCAACGGATATTGCGCTGACAACCTCTTGAAGATTTCTCCATGACCCGATCCCTTGTTGTCGTGCCAGTATCCATAGGAATATAGCCGACATGTCGCTTTCATCGCTTCCTCTTGAACTTTTAGGTCTAGGGGAAGCAGGTCAAGCATGGCATTAAGGGCATCACCTGAGACAGTGCTCATGGCACCCTTAATGCATACACATACACTTCTTTGTAGTCTGTTCAGAGCCAAAGCTGCGGTCTTAACCATTGTTCGTCTCCACCAGACTACCGATGCGTACGTAATTATGGGTCTGATGAGTGCGGTATATATCCAGAGGACCACCGCAGGCTTCAGGCCCCAGGTCTTGCTAAAAGCTCGACGGCACTGTTGGAAAACCTTCAGCGCACGGTCTACTTTCGTCAAGACATGCATCTTCCACGTTAGTTTCCTGTCTAGGATAACCCCTAGATATTTTACCTCCGTGGATAGACTGAGGGTCACACCTTTCAGTACTGGCAGTTCGAGACCATCCAGCTTCCGCTTCCTAGTAAATAGGACCAAAGTCGTTTTACTGGGATTAACGGAAAGACCCTGTCCTGTGCACCAGTTATCAATCTTATCCAGGACTTTCTGCATTTTCTTGCAAATTATCCTGAGGGATCGTCCTGATACTAGTGCACAGACATCGTCCGCGTATGCTTGGACATGTATTCCGAGATCCTGCATCTCCCTTAGTAGAGAGTCGACCACGAAACACCACAGCAGCGGAGAGAGGACACCACCCTGGGGACATCCCCGTCCGACCTCTGCCGTGACCGAATTGCTATCACTCTCACCAACGGTCAGCAATCTCCCGGAGAGCATGGAGCGGATCCACCTTATCAGGGTCTCATTTACCCCATGCATTCTGGCTGCTGAGCATATCGAGTCAAAGGTTGCATTGTCAAAAGCCCCCTCAATATCCACGAAGACGCCCAAAGTGTAATGGTCAGCTTCCAGCCCTGCTTCAATCTTGGATACGATGTCATGCAGGGCTGAGTCGCATGATTTTCCACTCTGGTAAGCGTGTTGGTTTCTACTAAGTGGGCTTCTTGTCAGCACCTTCGCTCGGATGTGCTTTTCTACCATTCGCTCTAAGCTTTTCAGCATGAAAGAAGTCAGGCTGATTGGCCTAAAGCTCTTGGCCAGCGTATAGTCGTCCTTCCCTGGTTTGGGAATGAAGACCACTCTGACCTGTCGCCAAAGAGTTGGAATGTAACCATGAGCGAGGCAAGCCGTGAAGATCTTTATAATTGCTTTCACCAGCTTGTCTCCACCCCTCTTTAGCATTATCGGGTAAACTCGCGTCAGGTTACTATTATCCTAAACGAGGAATCCTTAGCCCCCTGGCTGCTAGAAAGGGCGAAATAAATTTTTGTTTCTCCCACCTGATCTTGTGCGTCTACCGACAAGATATCAACGTGGTAACTGACACTCAGGCCATGGAGGTATCAGAGGTGGAGGAAACAGAGAGCATCACGTCTGAGGAGTCTACGTCGTGTATGGTCCAGGACCTGTTCGGCGGACCCTCCGAGGACGAACTGCTGCTGTCCCCCCACTCCGAAGACGCCGACAACACCATTATCGCACTGTCGGACCCACCATCCGGTGATCATGAGAGTCATGCAGATTAACCTGCACCACTCCAAAGCGGCATCTGCCGCACTTCTCCTCCGCCTGACAAACAAAGGAGAGGAGATAGCGCTCGTGCAAGAACCTTGGGTCTGCCACGGGCGCATTCGCGGTCTTAATACACCAGGGTACAGGATTCTGCATGCTAATTTGGGAGGTAATAGCAGATCCTGTATCCTCATTAAGAAAAACATTAATGCGTTTCTTCTTAACAGCTTCAGCGATGCAGACAATGTAGCTGCGGCAGTGGAACTTCCGGGGTTCACGTTGTGGGTCACATCTACGCACATGGCCCATGATGACCCTGTGGACCCTCCACCGCTACTCCTGAGAAGGTTAGTGGAGGCAGCGAGGAGCAATAGGATGCCATTGGTCATCGGTGCAGACGCCAATGCGCACCACACCGTATGGGGTAGTTCTGACATCAACCCGCGAGGGGAGTCACTTTTTGAGTTAATAGCGGTGAGATCAGCAAAGCGCTTCTCCTGGGGACAGTTCTGCCAGGATATAGGCAGCAACTCAGAGGCTAGTCGCCTTCGTAAGATCCTCGCTTCCTGTCCGTCAGTTCCTGGCTTCCTTCAAAGGGAAGACGGCAGCTGGACATCGTCTAGTCAGTAAACCATTGAGTTCCTAATAGACACTCATTTCCCGGGGAACAGCTTCTTTGACGCTGGGGCTCAGGGTACAAGTAACTCATCCTGTTTACCAGAAAATACCAGTGGACAGGACATAGTCAGTAGGGAAAAACTACACTGGGCAATAGAAAGTTGTCTGCCCTTCAATGGTATGGTGATGGTATTATTCCAGCTGATCTGCAAAATACATCAAGTCTGGTGGTACCATGGCTCTTGGAAATCTACTTAGCCATTTTCCATCTGGCTTACATCCCATCCGAATGGACTGAAGTTAACGTGATCTTTATTCCTAAGGCTTCTCATTCTAAAGCAAAAGATCACAGACCGATAAGCCTTTCCTCTTTTCTCCTCAAAACCCTGGAAAGGCTTATCGATATTCATATTAGGGAAAAAGTTGGACATCTACTATCCCCTAATCAGCACGCTTATACGAAGGGCAAATCCGTAGAGACAGCTCTTCACGCACTTGTGCAACAAATTTAATACTCCCTACTTTACAAGGAATTCACTCTGGTGACTTTTCTTGATATTGAGGGAGCTTTCAACAACATAATTCCGTCGGCTATTACCGGCTCATTAACTAACATGGAGCTACAAAAACCGCTGGTCGACGTAGTCAACAAACTCTTAACCAATAGGGTCAATCAAGGATCAGGGATCAATTCTTCATTAGGGGCCTCCTCTGTAAAAAGGTGGGTGAGCAGGGGCACCCCACAAGGAGGTGTCCTTTCCCCCCTCCTTTGGAACTTGGCACTAAATGACCTACTTCTGCAACTAAACAAGACAGGGTGTAATGTGGTTGCATACGCTGACGATGTAGCGATCGCGGTATCAGGGAAGAATCTTCCGACACTGGTCGATCTTCTCCAGGGTGCCCTAAACCTACTCGTATCCTGGTGCAATCAGAACGGTCTGGGTGTTAATCCATCCAAAACCGATCTGGTTCTCTTCACAAGGAAACACGAAATTCCTACTTTTAGTCCACCTACTCTTAGTGGTACAGTTTTAAGCATTTAATCGCAAGCCAAGTATCTTGGTATATTGCTGGATAGAAAACTCAGCTGGAAAGCGAACATACTGGACAGGGTTCGCAAGGCAACAGTAGCATTGTATTCCTGCAAAAGAGCAGTTGGAAAAAAATGGGGCCTGCAACCACGAATAACGTACTGGATCTTTATTTCAGTGATCAGGCCTATTCTCTTTAATGGAGCGGTAGTCTGGTGGACAGCCCTAGACAAGAGGGTCTATCAGAAGCCATTGGATTCGGTTCAAAGGTCGGCGGCGCTCATCATAACCGGCGCCATGCGATCAACACCATCCAAGGGGCTCTATACCTTACTCCACCTTCTCCCCGTTGATCTTTATGGGAAACAAGCTGCAACCCTTTCCGCAGTAAGATTGAACACTATCTGGGGATGGGCGCGCACTGATTTCGGTCATTGCCGTATCCTGGGCAAAGTATCCGGCATTCCCAACAACATAGATCACCGTCATACCTTTTTGACTCCAAATTCTCAACCCACATACCCCAAAGATTGGAGTGGAAGCAAGATACGATGTCTAGAACTGGAGTTTGTTTCTACACAGACGGCTCCAAGTTGGATGGCAGAGTAGGGTGTGGTGTTATGTGTGTTGACCCTCCCATGGAAGACTGTTTTCGCCTTCCAAACTTCTGCAGTGTCTTCCAAGCGGAAGTACTAGCAATTTTTAAAGCCCTGTCTCTGCTAAAACTGCACAGCCTACCTGGAGGTACGGTTAGGATTTTCACGGACAGTCAGGCAGCGATCAAAGCCCTCAAGAAGGCCTTCACCACATCAAAAGTGGTCTCTCTCTGCCGATCCCTGCTCAATGAGATAGGGGGTGAGTACAACATCACTCTGACTTGGGTACCGGGTCACAGAGATATTAGGGAAAACTGCATAGCCGATGAGCTCGCTAGCCGTGGCACCACCCTACCAGATGACAATATTAATATTACAGTAGGCATCCCTCTCGCTACATGTAAATACAAAATACGCTCTTCCTTCCTCGACAAACCCCGGGCGCACTAGAACTCTTGTCTCGCTTAACAGACAACACATTAGTACGATCGTCTCGATTATGACGGGACATTGTATATTTGGTCGTCATGCCTATAGACTAGGTCTTGACAGTCGGGACTTTTGCCGTAGCTGTCAAAATGTGGAGGAGGAAGAGTCCATTAGTCACCTTCTCTGTCATTGCCCGGCTCTCTCTATGCGAAGGTGGAAAGTCTTAGGCTCTACTTTCTTCGACAACTTGGATGACCTTAGTTCAGTCAACATTAGGGACTTGCTAGGTTTCATCCACAAAACAAAATGGCTTGGATAGGCACTTTACTTGCAGTAAGTCAGATCACTTTCTCCTTGTGGTATCACAATGGGCCCTTTTCGCGGCCTAAGTGTGTCTTTCGGCAAGTCCCGTGCCTAGGCAGCCACTTTAACCTAACCTAACCTAACCTAGCAGTTCTAAATAAAATCAAGTTAAAATCATACAACAGCGCAAACATATCAAAACATTACATACAAAATAAATTAGAAAAAAATACTGATTTTTTTGAACGTAAAATTGCCAACAAGAGAAGAAAGTTATGTGCGGTTAAAAAATCGCGCATAACGAAAATTCTAATAAAAGGCTAATTGTACGAAAATGAAACGGAATTGCAAATAATTTGAACAAGTATTTCTTAGAGAGCGGAGAATAAATTAATAGCGGCATACTATGATACATTAAATCAACTACTTAACACTGAACTTAGATTCAAATAGGCTTAAATACAGAAGATATACATGGTGTTATGAAAATTAGTTCTTTAGGCTTCGTCTCTCTGGATTGTGCTTGAAAAATAAAACACACTTCAATTACTCAGCGCAAAACGCAGTCAAAAACCAGCAATCACTTTATTTACAAATTTACACTTTGCTATTCTTTACACTTGCTACTACTTATTGGACTATTCCATATTTCCCCTTTACTTGCTCAAATAAGACTCCCTCTGCGCTGTACCCGGCTGCCTTTTATACTTGTCTGCCTATCGCGCCGACTGTTCTAGCACATCCCATTACCATCGCGAGCCATCCTTGCCATATCGAAATTATAGCAAGTCTGCCGTACTCTAAAATGCGTGGCTAAAAGTATGCCCGTAAAAGCATTCATGCATAGCACAGCGACAGGGTGCCTCATCGTTACAATAGTTTACACATTTAAGCAAATGGGGAGGCAATTGCTATCGGAAGTTATCCTTAAGGATTCAATGCCATATATCGGCTACTTCTACATCCAAGTAATACATAAATGACAGTCTCGAAGAAGGAATTGCTCCAAAAGTGTGGAAGACTTCAGTAATGGTTTCAATTGAAAAGGTCAAAAGGTCTTTTACTAAAAAAAGTCTATTTTTAATATTAACAAAAAAATTTGGTTTAGATCGCAAACACCGCCTGCAGTGAGGCTATTGCGGTATTGTGTTTGTCCCTTTATGTGCTTACATGTACGGATAGCAACCCTGGCCATCCCGAAGGGAGCTTGCGCGGCCGGCGGGCTTTCGAACTACGAACTCCGGCAAGTGAAGGCGCGATAAATTCCCGCGAACGATACATTTAACATTCACATATCTTTTGTTGAAAAAACCACAAATTATATTATCTAACTATTTTCACATGTATGATACAAACACTTAATAACACTATGCAAGTCCAAAATTTAGACATGGGGGGACGTACTGGGTGACTTTTCTACAGGTATACTGAGTTGAGATCCACCAGCCGTTTGGCTGGATTGGCTCTAGTTTAAGAGAAATCCGACTTTGAAGTTTGCTCATTTTCAAATGTTAATAGGTCCTAAATCGTTCCGAATATCGCTTTACTGTCTTCGGCAAGTTTGTAGATATTTTAACGACCAACAAATTTGCTTAACCCGGCGTCATTGTTGCCGGGTATCTAATACCCGACGCATTTTAAGTTATGTTCTAAAAAAATTATCGCAGAATAAAAAGATTTAATTTGATGAGTAATATGCTCATTTTATGATAAATAAATGTTTGATTTTTATTAATAATGTATTTAACTACCTATTTCCCTATTATAGAAAACTAATATTGACATAAGCTTTATTCAGTGTACAATAATGTACATGGGTAAAATTTACCCGGCCACAACGGCCAAGTTCTGTTTAGTAGCCACAATGACGCCGGGTTAAGACACCAATCCACAAAAAAAAAACATTCAAACTGTGTAATTGCGATTTGTGAATTTTTTGGCGCAGCGCAACGTGGCGTATGAGTGTCATTTAATTGTAATATTAATATAAAATGAGCATATTACTCATCAAATTAAATCTTTTTATTCTGCGATAATTTTTTTAGAACATAACTTAAAATGCGTCGGGTATTAGATACCCGGCAACAATGACGCCAGGTTAAGCAAATTTTTGTTGGTCGTTAAAATATCTACAAACTTGCCGAAGACAGTAAAGCGATATTCGGCACGATTTAGGACCTATTAGCATTTAAACGTTCGTAGACTTAAGCGACAAACTCGACTAAAATGAGCAAGCTTCAAAGTCGGATTTATCTTAAACTAGAGCCAATCCAGCCAAACGGCTGGTGGATCTCAACTCAGTATACCTATAGAAAAGTCGCTCAGTAAGTCCCCCCATGTCTCAATTTTTTAGGGTAAATTTCACGCACATGTAATTAATAATAATAATAATTGACTGGCACGACAGCCCGATTATGAGACCTAGGCCTAGTTACCCGCAACCATCCGTGTTTTGCGTGCGAATTTGTACAGGGTTGGAAGGGACCTACAGTTTTATGCCGATTAAGAACGGCGAGTTGGGAGCTTTTTCATAGGCAATTTTACTCTCAGAGGTTTGCCATTTCCTGCTGAGAGGACAGCCGCCGAAAGAAAAATTGTTGTTTTTCTTTTTTTCGGTGTTAGCAGCAACGGAGTCTTGAACCTGGGTTCGAGCGTCGCATTTGACTCGCGGCACAACGCACTAGCCAGCTGAGCTACGGCGGCCGAGATTTATTGACCGGTACGAATAAGCCTCAAACAACATAACATTTATTTCGGTTAGGACACTTCACTTGCGATTGTAAGTCGAGTACTTTTCCAGTTACTTTTTTAATCGTTTCTATTTTTTTGCTTTTTGACACATCTGATGCATCAAAAAATATCAGCGGCCTATTAACTAAACCAACTACTGCTGTTAGTTAAAGTTCCCATCAGATATGCTAATTTTTTACACAAAAAATGAATGCATTTGCTATACTTGATTCTTGTTTATGTATGGTTTTACTACAGACAACTCATCTTTATTATCTGTGGTTTTACCCCAAACCAATAAAGCTAAAAGCATAAAATTTAGAAGTATGACACTATAGACTAAACGAAACATATATTTTTATCAAAAGGATTCGTTCAAAATTGTCAAGGATATTGAAGAATACAATTTTTAAAGGGCTTAGGTGACGGAAGGGAGCGGACATACAAGGTAAAGTCTCTGATTATGCCAGAACGATCCTTACCCCAGTCCAATCCAAGCTGATGGACAGCCTCCGCGCGGCCCTTCTGGATAGCTAATTGGCATCCGCTGAATAGTGAACTAATGTGTGCAGCGTGTCCAATCCCCAGCACTTGAAATTTGGGTTGTGCGCAGGGTTTGGTGCCCGCCACGTAAAATCATCTACCAATGAAAGCCAAAAAGCAAGCCGCGGAAGGACCGCACAATGTTGACGACCACAGCAAACGATTTAAGGACCACGATTGAGGACATGCACCTGGAATGTCCGGACCCTATGTAGGGAAGGTGCCTCTATCCAACTGGCGGAAGCCCTCACGAAACGTAAGGCTGACATCACCGCCATCCAGGAAATGCGATGGACAGGACAAGGTTGCTCCAAGCGAGCAGACTGCTACATCTACTACAGCTGCCATGCGGAGAAGCGCGAATTTGGCTGCGGATTTGTGGTCAGCAAGAGACTTCGCCACCACGTCTCTCGGTTCACTCCGGTGAACGAACGGCTGGCTTCGATCCGCATCAAGGCTAAATACTTTAGCATCAGCCTAATTTGCGCGCACGCCCCGACGGATGAGAAGGACGATGCGACCAAGGATGCTTTCTATGCGAAGCTCGAGGACGTCTACGACGGGTGGCCGGCCCATGACGTCAAAATTGACCTCGGGGACTTAAATGCAAAGGTCGGGCGGGAAGGTATCTTTGGTCCCACAGTCGGGCAGTTCAGCCTCCATGCGACCACTTCGAACAACGGTCTGAGGCTGATCGATTTCGCCGCGGCACGAAACATGGTAGTAAGTAGCACCAAATTCCAGCACCTCGATGTCCACAAGGCCACCTGGTTATCCCCCGATCAATCCACCCGCAACCAGATTGATCACATTGTGATTGATGGAAGGCATGCTTCTAGCATTCGAGATGTGCGCACGTTCCGAGGACCCAACATCGACTCGGACCACTACCTTGTTGCAGCCAAGGTACGCATGCGTCTTTGCGCAGCGAAGACCGCGCAACCTAGTTTGCGAAGAAAGCTGGACATCAGTAAGCTGCGATCACAAGGGGTAGCCGAAGCCTACTACGCTCAACTCTCCAACCAGCTCGGTCGCTCCCCCTCTCCACCTGATGACATCGGCGGATTATGGGTTCACTTATCCCACTCTATGCGCGCCGCCGCAGAAAATGTCCTTGGTTTCGGACGCCCACCACCAAAAAACCAATGCACAGTGTGCTATTTTTTAAATCTAGGAGGACAAAAGTCAAATTTTTAAATACAATTTTGTAATGAAAAAACACCATGGATCAACTGTCAATACATCATACTGTCTATCAGGGCATTTTTTAAGGATTTTTCACTAGGTGGCCAAAATCACACCTCCAGGGGGGACCCTCTCCAAATATAGATACAATGGAAATTATCATTTCAATAGGAATCAAAAATTCACTTAACAGGTATTAATTAAAAATAAATTTTATGTATTTCTTGCAATATACTTACAAGTCTATATCAGAAAAATTTATTCTTTTTTTTTTAGACAAATTCGAAATACAAATTAGGAAAAATTATTCTTGTCATTCTTCTATAGCACAGGTCAACATTTAGTATGAAAAAAATCATGCATGTATGAATTTTTCAGATTTTTTAAACCACCATTTCTTAGTTTGACTATGTGATAGAGCTTAGCCGACCCTTGCATCGGAAACAGCGACCCCAAAAACCCCTGGGTACTTACGTAAAGTCTCGGAAAGAGTTTCATCCAAAAATTGTTTCGAAAAGATTCTGGTTTGTAATTTCATACCATCATTCGTTATATGTATATGTCAATCGTAATCTGTAACTAATTTGTAGCAGATCATCTTAATGTTGGCAATAAAAAATTTAACTCAAAAAATAGTACTCATCGATTCTCTGTACTTGGTAATTGCCCTATGAATTCTGGATTGTATGCTATTGACAAAGTCCATACGTCGCACATTGGGGAAAAAACAGGCAAAAACGCTCGCATTGGAGCAAATTCAAGAGTTGTGAATCTGAATTTTTTTTTACATGTAATATTGATACACTAGCCAGATAGAAAATCAACTTTTCAACTCCCTTCACCCCATGACCTGGACTTTACGGCTTTTCAAAGTTGAACATTTTATTATATTATTTTCACTTCTAGCAAAATATCGTTAACAAGGCTGTCTTCAGATGCCCGTAGAATCTATATTTTTTAATGAAATCCCATAATTTTTCACATGTAGGGTTACGATATTTAAGCAATTAATATGTCAAAAAAAGTTTATTTCAGAAATGTTTATTTTGACAGAAAAAAGCATATCTAACCTTTGCCTCATTTTTTGTTAAAAATGAGAAAAATCGGGATTTTCTATGGACTGTAACTTTTGAGATTCCACAGCATTCCACGAAATACTTATACACGGAATAGGTGGGATATTCAGCTAAATGATGGTACCAAACTTATCTGCGGAGTCCTGCGTCAGCGTGAATGCGAGCAATTTTCGTATGCCAACCCAAACACTTTTTGTACTCAGCACTGGTGAGCAACGATATATTTTTAATTGCTGAGCAAAACTACTATATAACGTATGAAAAACAGCAAGGCTGGTATTGAAAGGAATAAATATGTATTTAAATATATAGAATTGAGATGTGTATATATAGATATCGCATTGATTTATCTATGTCCGTCCGTTAATATATCTTCCAAGTCGTATGTTTGATGGAAGGTATTCATAATATTTAGCTTTAGAAAAAGTTAAGACACGAAAATGAAATTTCGTACAACAACTTTGGAAATCATGAGAACAACATATTGCCTACAATGGGCGTGGTTTGCCCATTTTTTAACAGGGTTGCCATATAAATAATTTTTTCAAAATACGCCTCCCTCGCTTATGATACATACTAAGTCATTATTTTAATTTATTATTATTATTAAGGTAAATGCGCCTAATTCCGTGCTATCCTGGCAAGCGAAATTTAACATGGAATAATAGGAAAATGTGAGCACTTTTTGAAAAAATTGTTTTGCAAGAAATCGTCAAATTTTTTCAATTTCATGTCAAGTTCTTCATTATATGTGCTTTGATATCATATGCAATTTTGCTCTTAGGTACGTGTAAACTAAAAATGTTTTTACGGATTGTAAATCCGAAACTTTTTTCAATAGGCATGCTTTCGGAAGAAGCTCAAGAGCATTGCAACAAAAATGTTAAAGTGTACAGATGCTCAAGACTAAAAAATTTAAATGACGTGTTTAAAATATTTTTAGTGGCATCCGACCCGAAGATAAGTGGTTTACGCGATTGCCCAAAAATTAAAGACAGTTTTAAAAATTTACCTACGGAAGTGCAAGCAATGCTTAAAAATAAGTTTTAGCTTTATTGCTTGCCCAAAATATACTGCACCAATTTAATTTAGTTCTTTTTATTTCGTTCTGGGACGGATTACCAGGAATAATCGAGTTTAAGAAGTTGTACATATTTGAAGAAAGAGTTTTCCTACTTTTATGAAAGTGGGCGTGGCTATGTATCACATAATTAAAATTTCTTCGTTTAAAGAAGATTTAAATGCATGACAACAAAATGTTAGCCTCTTTTAATATTCTTAAAAATAAAGTCTGTATGGAGAGTAGGCGTGGCCGTGGGCGAATTTTTTTCATTTTTGGAATTTTGCGAAAATTCAATCTTTTATCTTTTTTATTTCCGAAGTAATTAAATTTTTCGTTATACATTCGGAAACCATAAACCGTGTGCTGCGAAAATGTGATCAAATTAAAAAACGCTAAAACACGTGTAACTTAATTTTTGATCTTGTACGAGAATCAATTATCAAAATATTGACTTATTTTGTTTGCTTCTGATTATGCATATTTCTAAAACTCTTAACTTCCGACTGTAGGATACCAGCTCCTGGTAGGGGAAATTTAAAAAAATTACACCATAAAATTCTCTGAGGATAATTCTGAAGATAATAGCTTAATTTCAGTTCTCTAGTGCAAAAACTATAGATTCTAAAGCTCAAAACAGGCGATGCGAGCGTTTTTCCCTGTTTTTCCCCAATGTGCGCCGCCCTCGTTTTTATTTTATTCAAAAGCTCATTATCCTTTTCAACAAACATTTTTACTGTGGCCAAATTGTTGTAACTACGTGGCCACTTCGAACTACTACGTGGCCATTTGGCCACATCTATCCTACTTAAGAAATGCCCTGCTGTCTATAAAGGTTGATTTTATGACCATGGTGTTGTGCACAAAGGTACACAGGGTCTTCAAACTTTACCTTTTCATAAACTGCAATTTTTTTTATTTTTTACTTATATCGAAGCACAATCTAGTACGAGTTTGGTTGTATGCCAGATTGTTTACATTTTTTGTCATATAGTGAAAACATGGGATCAGGTATGTAGATTTGTTTTTAATCAATCAATTGCTTTAATTTGCTGTATTTCAACTGGGATATTGATTTCAATATACAGATTAAAAAATATTTATTTTTCGTCTTATACTAATTTTAAAAGATAAAAAAGTATAAGTATATATTCACCGATATTCACTTAAAAATTAAATATCTTTAAAATCCTTGAAGTGTCCTTTGTTGATATTAAGAAAGATCCATTGCGGATTTTTGCGGCCGTCTAACAAACTTTTCAATTTTAGCGCAAGAAGCCGAATTGAAAATGCAAGACATTTTCACAGAATGGGTGAAAGCGACGAAAGCAAATCAATTAGATGCAATATTTGATGTTCTGGCTAGTGCCTGTAAGAAAAAAATTTGCTGTTCCGAATTCCGAAAGCTGCTCAGAAGGGAAGCGAGTACCATGAGCCATAAAATGAGCCTTCGATGGAATAGAGAGCACCGAAAATATCATCGCTTTATGCTAAAAAGCAAACAATTCCTTAGTTCAAAATACATTATCCCAAGACACATTTGTGCCAATTCTAGTAAGTTTATTTACAAGTATAAAAATTACATACATGGCCGGGCAATTGACGTTGATGCTTTTGAAATGTATTGTAAGGAAACATATAATATTTGCATTCAAAATTATCCGTGGTACTATATGCCAGTAACTGTCCATAAAGTTCTATGTCATGGACGCGAAATCATTAGCAGTTGTTTGTTGCCCATCGGTCAACTTTCGGAGGAAGTCCAAGAAGCCCGTCATAAGGACATAAAATACTTTCGGGAACATAATACAAGAAAAATGTCACGCAAAGATACAAATATGGACTTGTTCCAAATGCTTTTTGTAACGTTGGATCCCGTTATATCTAGTTTAAGAAAACTGCCATGTAAGCGAAAGAAAAATCTTTCTCCAGCCGTGATGGACTTACTATCAGCTCAACCAAGTTCTACTGCTTCCTCAGAAGATGAAACAAGCGAGGCCGGTGAAAGTGAATAATCATCATCATCTTTTGGCGCTACAGCTCTTTGTGAGCTTTGGCCTGCTGCACGTGGGACCTCCATACATCTCGGTCGTTTGCGACTTCTCTCCAATTCCTTATACCAAGTTTTTTCGTGTCTTCCTCTAGTTCGTCGGTCCATCTTGATCTTGGTCTTCCCCTTGCTTTAGTGTTGAACGCTTTGGCCTCTACAATTTTCTTCTGCGCCCTCGTGGAGTTCATTCGTGTTACATGGCCTGCCCATCTTAATCGTTGCGCTTTAATGAAGCGTATAACATTTTCGCCTTTTATAAGTTGGTCTAGCTCATCGTTCCACCTTATACGCCACTCGCCATGGTCTTTGACTGCTCCAAAGATTTTCCTGAGAATTTTTCATTCGAAGATTTGCAGCTTGGCTTTGTCCTTTTCGAGTAGCGTCCATGATTCCGCTCCGTAGCATAAGACTGGACGAACGATGGTTTTATACAATGCCAGTTTACATTGCCTCTCAAGTAGCTTTGATGTAAAAAGTTTGATTAGCGATGCATAAGACCTGCTAGCTGCTTGTATTCTTTCCTCAATAGTGAGGCTTGCAGAGTTGTCACTACTCAGTTTAAAGCCTAAGTAGGTAAAAGCTTCCACAGTTTCAAACGAATATTGGTCAATCTTTAGTTTTGGTTTTGGCTTATTTTTCCTGGACATTAACATGTATTTCGTTTTGTCTTCGTTAATTTTGAGACCAATTCTGCCAGCTGCTGTTTCAATATCTGTGAAAGTTTTGGATAGAGCGTTTGTGTTTTTGCTGACAATTGCAATGTCGTCCGTATATGCGAATATTTGTGTTGTTCTATTTAATACTCGTATATGCCCAGTTCTTTTCGCGTCACTTACTTCGTCAATGGAATAGCACAACATTAGGTTGAAGATTGTGGATGATTGTGGATCCTTGTCTTACACCAGTTTTTATTCTGAAGGATTCAGACTTACTGTCTTGAATCATTACTTTTGATACAGTTTCTCGTAGAGACATCATTACAATTCTTGTCAATTTTTCTGGGATTTTATATTTCCGAAATATCGTGGGGATAGCCATCCTATTCACGCTATCGAATGCCTGTAAACAACATACATGTAGATCAATGTTGTGCTCAAAACATTTCTCCATGGACTGCTTGAGTGAAAAGATTTGGTCTACTGTTGACCTTCCAGGTCGAAATCCGCATTGATATTCCGGAAGAACTCTCTCTGTGTGGACTATGAGTCTCCTGTTTACAATTCTTGCAAATATTTTGTACGTCGTATTGAGCAGGGAAATTCCGCGATAGTTTTTGCAAAGCGTTTTATCGCCTTTCTTGAGAATGGGGATTATTATTGCTGTGTTCCAGTCATCTGGCAGTGTTTCATTGTTCCAGATCAATGTTGTCAGGTGATGAATTCTTTCAATGAAGACAGTGCTCGCATTTTTTAGGAGCTCGGCTGTGATGTTGTCTTCCCCAGGCGATTTGAAGTTTTTCATATAGTTGATCGCATCTAGTATTTCCTGTAACGAGGGTGGCTGCTCATCGGGCGAGTTTAACACTGTGTTATTCGTATGTATTGTGGGTATTTTCCGTGTTTTCACCAAGCTCACCAGCATTCAACAGATCACTGAAGTGTTCAACCCATCTTTCTACTATCTTTTGTTGCTCGGTAAGTATCTCGCCATTTTTGTTTTTGCATATATTTACCCGCGGTTGGAAACCACGTTTTTCTGTCTTAATTTTGCTATAAAATTTACGGGTTTGTTTGTTGTTGAAATCTGAGCACAGGTTTTCCAGCTCATCCTTCACAGCCTCCCTTTTCTTTTTTTGGCATGTTTTAGTGGCTATTCGTCTCCTTTCGATGTAAATTTCCTCTGCGGCTCGAGTTTTCTTCAGTAACCATCTCCTCCTTGCTTCATTTTTCAGAATTATCATTTTCTTGCATTCTTCATCGAACCATTCCGAGTTTTTGCTTTTAACTTCGCTACATAGTATAGATTCCGCGGCGCTCGTGATTGAGTTTTTTAAGGCTTTCCACTCTTCTTCTATGCTATCGGATGTTTTTTGTTGCCTTAATGCCTTGTCGATTTCCTCCTGAAATCTGGTTTTGACTGTGAGATCCACTAGCTTATTTGTGTTCCATTTTTTCTTTTTAACTCCTTTGATTTTCAAGACGTTCGAAGGGCCACGATATCCATACCACTTTTTGCAAGTTCAGCCGCGATTTCGTTCAATTTTCCTGCCTGTAGCATAGTCCTTACGTTCCAAGATCCAAGTTTCCAATCAATACTTCCTTTTCGATTTTTCCGGTCAGCAACGTTGTTTTGGGTTATCATCCGAGGCTTTCGTGCTGCTTTCATGACAATTGTTTTCTACCGTGTGGGTTGTCAGCCCTACGTCGATTGCATTCATTGGAATGCCTTTTTTATATGGCGGGTATCCAGTGGCGGCTTAAGGTGCTCGGGGGCCCGGGGCGGCGACGGCTCAGGGGCCCCCACAAACGGTGCAGAATAAGTTTGCGTACAATACTAATAACTGGAATTTCCGGTTATGCTTTCTAATTTTTTTTTTTGAAAATTTGTATTCCATTGAACAGTTAATGGACAGTAAAGGGACAAATTATTTTGAAACGTACTACTGTGTACAAAGAATACCCGGAATTTGTTTATAATTCAAAAAATCTTTATTTATTCTTCCAAATCAATTTCATCGCCTTCAAAGTAGTCCCCCCCCCCGATGCACTTATGCCAACGGACTTTCCAATCTTCGAAGCATGCCAAATAGTCACCTTCCGGTATGGCCTTCAATGCGCGCGGCGATTCACGTTGAATCTCTTCAATCGATTCAAAACGGTGTCCTCGAAGTGGTCTTTTGAGTTTGGAGAATAGCCAGAAGTCACAATGAGCTAAATCAGGCGAATACGGTGGCTATGGAACGATATGAGTTGGCGAAATGCTCACGAAGAACCAATGCCGTGTGAGATGGTGCATTATCGTGATGCAAAAACCAAGAGTTGTCTCTCCATAAATCCGGCCTCTTTTTGCGAATAGCTTCACGCAAACGACGCATAACGCTCAAGTAATATTCCTTGTTGACAGTTTGGCCCGGCGGAAGGAACTCATAATGCACAACACCACGATAATCGAAGAAATCGAATTCCGGGTATTCTTTGTACACAGTAGTATATGTGCTTGAAATTTTATAGAAAGCAATAGAATCCCAGAGAAAAAATGAAAAATGGATAAAAGGATAATCTTACTAATTCTTTCTAAATTTGATAAAAGCTTTCGTGAACTTAGGAAAACTTTTGGGAAAGCAAACTCGTCATTTCAAAAAGCCATCTTAAAACTAAAAAAAAAAAACAGAAAATCTTGCTTCGTTACTACTAGTGTCCGACCGAAACCACTTTTTTGGGCCGAAACCGAAACCGAATATTCGGGTTTTTTTTTTAATATTCGGCCGAAACCGAAACTTTCTAGTTGAAATAAAAATCACCATATCAAGCACTTTTTTCAACAAACGAATTCTATCGGGTGCGCCATCTAAATGTGGTCGATGGAAATATTGAATAACTTTGACAGATTTACACCGATTGACGTCGTCGAACACATTTCGGAAAGGTTATTGCATTACAACTTTAACCATGAATCGATTCACGCCCAAAGAACGCGCGGAAATAGTAACAATGTTCATTAAATGTAATCGTTCAGTTGTTGCAACACAGCGTGCGTATCGTCAAAAGTATCGCGGTCGTTCTGCGCTTAAAAAGATTTAACGGCACCGGACTTTTTTTGTGGGGATTTTTAAAAAGCAAAGTGTATGCCAACAAACCAAAGACTTTAGACGAGCTTAAGGACAATATTCGAGCCGAAATCACTGCGATATCACCCGAGATGCTGGCAAATGCCAGAAAAAGAGCTGAATTTTGTATCCGCAATGAAGGTGGTCATCTGATCGACGTTGTTTTTGGAAACTGAATGGAAAAAATTGTAAAGCTTCAAATTTTATAAAAATAAATAGTTTTCCAAAATCGATTGAGAATTGTTCAAGTTATTCAATATTTCCATCGACCACATTTAGATGGCGCACCCGATACATTAAGTAAATAAAGAACAAACAAACAAACATAGCGTAAATAAATAAATACTTATTAATAAAAACAATTTATTCATTTTTTAAAAACGTAAACAAGAAGAAATCACCCTTTCGTACCTTACTCGCTAATATTAAAAATTAAATAATTTAATATTATATGCTAAAAAAAGAAGTTTATTTACATTGCTAGCATCTAAATTACTCCTCCTTTTACTATATATCTGCTACACAATAAAATGTATAAAATATTCTAGAAAGTTTCGGTTTCGGCTATTCGGCCATTTTTATATATCATTATTTTTCTAAACTGATCTCAATATTTTTACGACTTCTTTAATAGCAAATGAACTTAAAATTTGTACCCGCGCTACTGATTTTTGTCCTCCTAGATTTGAAAATAAGCACACTGTGCAATGGTACGATGAAGAGTGTCGCGCAGCCACTGCAGTGAAGAATGCTGCCTACAAGAAGACCCTGTAGTCGGCTGCCACGCGAGCCGTGACAGAAAAATACCGAGAGGAGAGGAAGAAGAGAGGTGCCTTTTTAGACGCAAGAAACGGGAGCAAGAAAGGCGCGAGCGTGAGAAAATCGAGGAGTGCAGGAGCAGGAATGACGCCCGAAAAGTCTTCCAAAAAGTTAAGCGTCTCACGGAAGGATTTAAGCCCGGGGCATCTTCTTACAGAGACGAAAACGGGGATCTGGTTACGGATGCGCAGGGTGTACTGAGGTTGTGGAAGGAACACTTCACCAAGCTGCTCGCAGGCGACGAAGGGAACAATACCGCCAGTGGTGAAAATGTCCAGACGGCAGGGGCGTAGCCAGAACTTGGGCATGGGGGGGGTTTTAATAAAATGTTTTTGCCAATTTAGTTACATGTTTTTTAAAGTAAAGTGCACTTTCCAAATAGGGCATTTTGTTGTGGCTTATGTGACTTAATGCATTAAAAATGAAATTTTTTCCCTGATTTTTAGTAAAAATTTCATGAAATTTGGTGGACTGAAAGCGAAGTTATTGCATCTGAAGTGGAAGTATGTTTGTGTCATCGTACAAAAGTGTGCATCGAACAAAAATCCAATATTAACTATTGTTTTAAAAATGTTTAAACTTTAACCGAAGCATTTAAATTGATGGACCAAGTTTATGGTGATTGTTGTTTATACCGTGGTGGAGTTCATAAGTGGTAAAAGCGATTTAAAAACGATTGTCAGAACATAAATGATGACCAAAGTGTTAGCCAACTGAATCCGCGATCACCGTAGATCAAAACTGGGCGGTAATTCATAAAAGATAAGCCAAAATCTTCATTGAAATTCTTGAAATTGGATTTAACTTTCGCTTTACTTATACCCACCCGGGTGATCTTTTTAATATTCATGTTTAATATCTGCACAAATTTGAAGGAAATTTTCAATAACATGAAAAAATATTTTTTTTTTTAAATTTTGTTCATGTTTAACCCATTAAAACCTGACCCCAGAAAGGCTTGTGCGATTTCCATAAAATTTTACACAATCTTATTAATTGACCTAATCAAGAAAAAAAAACAAGCAAAACATTCATATCATGTTTTTTTTTGTCATGTTTTTCGCAAACATTACACAAATAAACAAAATCAAACATTTGCGGAAAATAAAATGTGCCAATAAAATATCAGCTGCTTGGATTTTGATATTTTCACGCGTTGCGTTGTATGAAAATTGGCAGTGTTTAGGCCCAACGTTGCATTCGCGCAACACAAAACGTAAAGCATATTTTTTGTTTAAAAAATAAAAAAAAAAATGTTCAAAACTTATTTTTAAATAGTTTAGCATTGCAAAATGCAGCCCACTAAGGGATTTTGATAGGTTTGAAGAATAAGTATTTTTGATTGAATTTCAAAAATTCCCCAAAAAAAACCTTTGACTTTGGATCGAAAAAAACGTATGAATATTTAAATAATTTTGAAATTTGAGTATGGCAGAATCTAAAACGATCAATTCTAATCCAATTCTACCCATTTTCAAGTCTTTTGTCTTTATGAATTAGTTAATATAGCGAAATTCCCAAACGTTGCGCAAACGCAACGCTCTGGGCTTAATGGGTTAAACTTGAATTTTGTCATTTTTTATACAAATGTACCTGGGTGATCCCAGGCGCTTTCGCTACCATTTTGATTAAAACTCACGATAAATTTTTTTGCGTACCTCATTATGTGTTCAATAAACCCTCTGGAAAGAAATCTAATATTCATTCTTCTAATAAATCATTAAAGTTAGGCCTTTTTCGAAATACGAACTATCGCCAGAGGAAGATACTAAATACTGAAGTATGAAAAAAATTTATAAATTAATAAATATTTATATATTTATTGTGAGTTTTACTCAAAATAGCAGCGGAAGTGCCTGGGATCATCTTTAGTAAGGCGAAGGTTAAGCATAGCATAAATTTATCGCATTTTAACTGAACATTTGGCTATCGAAGGATGCCATCCCACCTATTGACACATGGTTGACTGTTTTTTTGTTTACTAAAAGTCGAATTTTAACCATCAACCACTCTTCGTTTTCACATGATGTGGCACCGTGCGAATTTCACCTTTTCAAAGAATGCATTTGCCGATGAAAAAAGCGTTTTGAGAACGTAGAAACCATCCAAAAGGCTTGTACCGACATCCTGAAGGACATTCCGGTCGACGAACTAAACTACTCTTTAGACATGTTTTTAGAACATGCAAATCGCTGTATTAAGCCTAAACGTGACTATTAAAAAAACAAATTAGTTTCGGTAAAAAAGGGTTTTGTTAATTTTTGTTAATTTCTTTTAAATAGTTAAAGATGAAAAGACCTTTTTGCTAATGTGGGAACGTACATACGATGCATAGTGATTGAAAATGTTGACAAATTATAGGCTATGGGGGGGGGTTCTGACACCCTAAACCCCTCCCTTGGCTACGCCCCTGCCAGACGGCACCAATCGACGACGACGGTGTGGATGTGCCACCGCCCAGCCATGACGAGGTCCGGGTCGCTATCCAGCGACTCAAGAACAATAAAGCTGCAGGGCCGGATGGGCTACCAGCTGAATTGTTCAAGGCCGGCGGCGGTGAGCTGATTGGGTGCATGTATCAGCTCATCTGCAAAATATCGCTGGAGGAACGAATGCCCAACGATTGGAACCTCAGTGCCCTTTGCCCTGTGCTGAAGAAAGGCGACCCAACAATATCAGCCTACTTCCGATTGCATACAAGGTCCTGACGAGCGTACTATGTGAAAGATTAAAGCCACTCGCCAAGGCGCTGATTGGACCCTACCAGTGCGGTTTTAGACCTGGTAAGTCCACCATCGACCAGATATTCACTCTACGCCAAATCCTGGAGAAGACCCATGAGAATCAAATCGATACACACCATCTCTTCATCGATTACAAGGCAGCATTCGATAGCCCGATAAGGGATCGCCTATATCCCGCATTGTCTGAACTTGGTATCCCTGCAAAGCTCGTGAGACTTTGCAGAGCGACGTTGAGCAATACGCGCAGCTCCGTCAAGGTTGGAAGTGAACTCTCCGACCCATTTGATACCGTTCGAGGATTCAGGCAGGGCGATCCTTTGTCCTGCGACCTCTTCAACTTCACCATGGAGAGTGTTCTGCGCAAGGCCGGTGTACATCGTAATGGCACAATGTTCAACAAAAGTGTCCAGTTCCTTGCCTACGCTGATGACATTGATGTCATCGGGCGTAACTAGCGAGATGTCACCGCTGCCTTTGCGGCTATCGAAAGAGAATCTGCCAAAATGGGTCTGGTGGTAAATGAGGGCAAGACAAAGTATATGCTGTCTACACGCAGGGCTCGCAGCGGCTAGGGTCTCACGTCGAGGCCGACAGGTATACCTCTGAAGTTGTCAAGGAATTCGTCTACCTTTGCACCGCCATCAACAGCAGCAATGATGTCAGCCTGGAAATAAAGCGAAGTACTACTCTTGCCAACAGGTGCTACTACGGTCTCGGTAGGTAATTGAGAAGTAGAGACCTCTCTCGACCGACAAAACTTGCACTCTATAGGACGCTTATCTTGCCCGTGCTCCTCTATGGCGCTGAAGCATGGACAATGACACGAAACGACATAGCGGCCCTTGGAGTGTTCGAGAGGAAGGTACTTCGCAAAATCTTCGGCCCTGTTCGTGTTGGTGACGACTATCGTATACGAACCAAGAACGAGCTGTATAAGGACATGGACGTAGCACAGCGAATTGACATCCAGCGGCTGCGCTGGCTCGGTCATGTCTGCCGTATGGACGACGAAGTTGAAGAGGCCCTGCTATCTCTTGGGGTGACCAACTGGAGAAGGCGCGCGCAAAGCAGAGGCGCCTGGAGAGAAGTTTTGCGGCAGGCCGTAACCCGATAACGGGTTGTTATGGCCAGTTAAGTAAGTAAGTTAGGTGACACATTATGGTCCTCAAAAGGCGACGAGTTTCCTTTTTCATTTGATACACATATCTTTATCAGTGCATAAACACAAATATTTAAATAAATTCGTTGGAATCTGCATGTTCTTTAAACTTTAAAGTCCTTTTAAAAGAACAACGAACGAAAAACTGAGTATGCCAGGTTACTATGATGGACCTCTAGTTTCACGCCTATATCAACATTTGGATGGGTCAAAAGTACTGTAAGCCATAAAAAAAATAAATATCAAATTAATTATCGCAATACTATGCCAAAATCAGCTGGCATTAGCCACAGTACATTAATTCGAAACTCAACTTTCAACCTCTACCGAACGCAAGATAAGACGAGGCTTGTCTAGGCATCATAGTGGCCCTTAGGGGCTTCCAAGTGTACTAGCCGAATAATCAGCAAGCTGTTTTACCTATCCTATTCTTGTTCAGAGTATACGATTATCTGTTTCATACACACTTAAAACTGAAACTAGTAATTGACATTGCAAAACTTTTTGCAAATTCTGATGTGACATTTAGAGTTAAACATTAAGAAAAATGCTGAAAATTTGTCTTAGGCTATCGTCCGCTCTGTGAACAAGTCGTATCAACTGAAAATTCATAGCCACAAAATTATTTAAGGTCTTGCAACACTTTACATTAATATTTTAAAAGTTACCAGAAGTCCGCCCATTTTCTTCGAGTACCCAATTTGCTATTAAGTTATGTATTTTGTGCGTTTTTACACCACACTCTATTGCCGCACCGTCCTGGTAAAGTGACACTTTTTATTGCTCTGTTTGGCGTACAGAAGTCGCGGTGAGCTCTCTCGCTTGTTTACAACACCGACAAACGACCACCTGACTGACTTTGGCGGCAGCACCAAAAAGTTACAGCAAACATTGAGAACTATGCACTTCAAACTGTTTCGAAAGCTACATTAATTTTTAACGGAATGGTTTTCGTCCACAAAGTATTCACCCTAAGGGCGGCTTTAGTACGCTGGTGTCAAGCGTTCTAAAGAAGGGGAATTGTGTGAATGGATTTTAAAGCTTAGCAGTTTAAGCAAGAAGTTATTCATAAAACTTTAGAATTTAAGCTTTTTTATTTTCAAATATAATTTGATTGGCAGAGGCAAAAGTGATACCTCGACTCTTGCTCGTGTTTGATTTACGAGAACACACAATTTGATACAATCACTCTGGTCAGCTTATTATAGGTAATAATAATAATATTATGAGAAAAAAGTTTCGCTTAGCTACAATCCAGAAGTTTTAAGCTATTTGTTGAAGATTCATTACAAAACAAAGCTTGACTTGTTTGCCTGTTACATTTGGGGTAAAGAATTTATTTGGATTTACAGTTGCCGTTACGAAATTAAATCAAACACTTTTTTATTATTGAAAAAGCGAGCATAGAGTTCGTTGTGCACCAAATCTTTGTTATCCACCTATTTTCATAATTTACAATTTCCAATGCAAACATCAGCAACTAGTAAAAAATGGGTAAACATTCCTCACATTGGCCAATTTCCATAAATTCGCCAACTTGTTTAATACAACATGAATACCCACTCAAAGGATCACTAACCAAAAATGCAGCAAAATTTTAAAGTTTGTTCCCCATTCGTTTGAAATGTGTGTTATAACGCATATTGAAAAAAACAGTGTTGCATACACATTTTAAACGGGTGGAGTGGTGATATCACAAATGTCACATAAGCCAAAGTTTGCCCAATACAGAGGCAGCTACCCTAATCTAACCTAATACATACTAATACAATTTCTAATTTTAACACATACCAATGTTCATGCCACATTTTGGAACTTTATCTAGTAAGTAAGAATCGTTCTCTGCATAAAATAATTAAATGGCGATATTCACGTGGTGCACCACTTTTTTAAGTGTGTACGTTAGAAAGTGATATCAAACCACATGCACATAAAAGAAAATTTGACTATTTTTCACACGGCGTAAATAAAGCTGATCAAAATTGTATCTGACATATGACTGGTATGACCAGTAGGCTCCTTGTAGGGATTATATGACAACCCTTCTTACAACACAAACCGCCCATTCTCTCAACTATTGTTAGAGTTCCATTAGCACTAATTATTAAATATCATTTTCAGCTTCTTCGAAAGGTAATTATTGCCTAGTGATTGTGATATCATATCACTGATATGTATATATAAACATATTTACTATCAGGTTTAATTGTAGAACCAATTTTACCCATGTCTGTTGACATTTAACTATAAAAATAACTATATGCTCTCCGCCTATACCGTTAATATTTTCGTAATTGGCTTCAGGCTAGACAGAATTTAATTCCGAACATGTTTTGCAGTCATTCAGCTCAATCAATGCTTCTGAGACCTAGAGAACTGACAAATGTGCTGCAGACTTATATCCTTAGGAAAATTCATTTATTTCCCATTTCTCAAGAGACTGTGAAAGATGGAATTTCCACGAAAAAATATACGCATAAAAGTTTTCTTGCTCGGATTTTATTTACTCTCATCTGTCCGAAAGTGTTCATAATTTTGTTGACTTGTCGTGCAAATTGTAATTTTACTGCAGGACAATACAAAATAATTTAATAAAGAAAAGAAAAAAAATTACGAGAACTTCCTTTCCCCTTCGAAACAAATCGGAGGCGACTTTATAAGAAGCAATTGTCGAGCGACGATGTCAGCGAAAAAGTTTTAATTCAATTTTCCGTGCGGTTAAATTGGGGAAAAGGGTTTATTGGTGGTTGGTTGATTAATTTATAATTTTCCGTACAACGGTACAGCTTAAATTTGTTCTGCAAATAATTTTAATATGGCGCCTTGCCGACAATCTTAGCGATTCTGTCTTATTTTCCTGTGCTCGTGCATGTGATTCATTTGCTCCAGAGGTGCAGGCCTTAATAAAAGAACTTGGGCTCCTCTGGGAAATTTCAACATTGCAATTCCATCCATGTGCATGAGCGAGGAACGTGTGGCACGCTAAAGCTACAGTTGCCCTTGTAATGATGACGGCTTGGACGCATTTCTCGTACTCTTGCGCTATAGTCGCGCAGTGACGAGTCGCTTCCTGCTGGGGGAGCCCGCAGCCCAAATGAACAGCCAGAGTGCGAAAAGTACAAACAGCCCAGTAGTACACACAAGTCATTACACACACCCCACCTTGCACAAAGCAGCGAGTCAGAACGCAATTTTTATAAGCGTGAAAAGTGCTTTTATAGGCAATTGCTACTGCAATCGCAGTGGGTACGGCTGGTTGGTTGCTGCGTTTTTGCTATTGTTCGGCTGCAATGTGCGTTGCCTTGCGCTGGCAAGGGAGAGCGATGCGGGTATCGTGTGGTAGAGCCGCGACGATAATTACAACTTGATTCGATACCTTTGGTCTGCTCTGCGATTTCTAATTAAAATTGAATGATTCTTATTGCGAATTTGCTTGATTGCACGAGAAGCCATTGCACTGGTGTGTCAATGTTAATTACTCATATTGATGTTTACAGCAAATAATAGATGGGCCCAGTTTCAGAACTATGTACGTACACACCTATAATGGATACAAAGAAAGTCAGTGAAGTGTGCAAAATTGACGCAACAACGCGCAGAGTAAGGTACAAAAGCGTTGCCAAACGATTGACAAAATTCATACAAAGTCTGTTCCGAAATTATTGACTACTCTCCACAGAATTTTTACAGAATTCGTCCCTCCAAATTCGTCTACTAAAAGCATTCTTACGTAATAAAGGGTATGGATGACAAAAAACCAAAAACACAACGAGTTTGCTTAAAACTTTCGCTGCCTGGATATGTTCATAAACAATGCTGTAGTCATTTATATGCAATGCATTGTTTTGATGAGTTTTAGTATTTACGTACCAAAAGCCATTCCCTGTAGGACTATTAACAAGCTCGAGAACAGTTTTTTAACTTTCCTCAAAGCGAACTCACATGGCGATATTCTAGGCCTCACTCAATTTTCTACGTCTGCATCTTTCTGCAGCAATTGTACGATAAGTCAGTTATAAGTAACCAATTTTCCCAGCAAGAAGCTAAGCAAGTACATAGTTCGGCAATTAGCTAATTGAAAGCTAGGTTTTGTACTCGTTGGGAATAAAAATGTGGAAATTTTTAGTGTTTTCATTTTATTTAAATCTCAATCATTGCATAAATACATACTTAAAACATATGGAAAGAATTACATTTGTATGTGTTACTTAGTGATGTAATAAAAAAAATATGTATATATATTGGTTTTTACCGATCCAAACTAAACAGAAATCGTTCTTATCCACTATTGTAGCGCCTGCTTTAAGTCCTTCTAGCTGTAGATAAGCAAATAAGTTAATAAACAAGTTAATATATAACTATATGATATGAAATTACTAGGATCCGGATTTTCATGTACTAAAAATTTAAAATAAGCGCATATAATATGCTTCCAAATTTGTAACATGTGCATCTAAGATCTGAAAAATTATCTCCAAAAATTTTTTTATACATTTTTTGAGAACACAAATTTTGTTTGTTTTTGTGTGTGGTGCCTTATAAGAAACAATGTCCTGTTGTTTCATCAAACCAAATAAAACGTTTTGTCTGATTCTATGCATTTGCAGCCTGCAGCGATGTTATGCTGACGGTTACGGGCAGTGTTGCCGTTCTGGTTATTTTTAACCAAACGTGGATATTTTTTTGTTACAAATTGATTTTGCTAATTTGGTAGTCTATTTCCCAATTTGGTAATTATTCTTGCATGATTTGCCCTGTATATTTACATACATGTTTTTTCCCATTCGATCCATAATGCAGTGGAATATTCGTATAGAATTTGAATGCCAGTGATGCTTACTTTTAGTGGATGCAAGGTTATGAAATTTATCAAAGGTAGTGTAGTAATTAATTAGCTATAGTGGCAGCTCCAAATTGTATATTGTGTGTGTAAAGGGTTAGCAATATTGATTATCATTTGGACAAACAATGTGAGCGTCATTTTCCTTTTCGCGCTGGCTCTGCTTTTCCTACAAATTAAATAAATATGGACAAGTATTATATTAGTTAAATCACAGAATAAACAGTATACAGAAGGCGCATCTGAAATAATTTTGCGATTTCATTTCAGACCAGTGATGGAATTTGGGCCCAAGAGTATCGTATCAAACATCAGCATAGGAGTGTACCATATTCCAGCAAATTGTATCAATTTTTTTCCAAGCTCCGAATTAAGTGAAAGGCCAATTTAATAACATTTTTTATTAATAAACAGTTTAAAAGTTGTATTCGAAACTAAAATGTATGTTTAACAACACATGAAATTAACTTCTAATTTAAGCAAGAAACATATATATAAGTACATTTGCATAGGCTGGCTTTTAAGAAATCTTTCGTTTGTATTAAGGACGAATCAGTACTTAATTGTAAACGGTTTCGAATTGCTTTTGATTAAATTTTGTACAGGGAATACGCGCTCTTCACTGGCTGAAGCGTGGGGAATAGAGAAAATACCTTTAACAACTCTTAAAATGTTTTTGAAAAGAGGCTCGTTTGATTCATTTTTTAGGCAAGAAACTTTTTCCCAAAATTCAGTAATTCCAACGTTTTAAAAGACTTTAGTTCTTCATATTCTGATAGTGACCTACACTCATCGTTAATTTCTTCGAGATATTTAATCTCTTTGGGAAAAAGCTTGGAAACAATTGGTACAACAGTATTTGTTTTACCCGGCAAGACATGCTCGGGTGAAAACTTTGGCTGAAAGTTTAATATTTCATTATTAAAGTTAACTCTGTTTCTTAAAGAATAAAGAAACTTTATGTAAAAACTCAAGACTTTTGAAACATCTTCCCTAAGCCAATTAACAAATCTACTCAACCTCCACAATGCACATCACCAACAGGTAATTGATATTGAAATTTATGTCGTACATATCTTTACCATCAATTACTTCTTTTTTCAAAAAATTACTTGCTAAATGGTGAAACAAATATGCCATTCTTGAAAGAAATGGGTGAATTCGTGCGTCTTCTGATTGCATTGAAGATGGTAATATGACAAAAACTAGTCATAACTACAGTTGATTGTCCGGGTTGGTCGGGACTGGGCTCATCACGGATAATCGAAAAACCCGGTTAAAAGAGGTTACATATAATCGTTAATAAATTGTATTATTTTTATAAGAACATGTGAAACTGCTTCTATAAAGGTACATTTGCATCAATAAATCTTATTCTATTTCAAAAAATGCATTTATTTAAAATAAATATGTATATTTATATGTGTTTTATACGGAGAAAAACAAACACAAGTACATGCGCTTCACGGATAATAACTAGAGGTAAATCACGGTTAATAGAGGTATAAAATCAACCACTCAGCATCCCGGTTAATAGATGTTCCCGGTTTATGGAGGCCCGGATAATCGAGGTTCAACTGTATTTAGAAATGTTAAGCTATGCCACCAATTTTTCTTTTAAGGTTGCCAAACAATTTGCAAAAATTTTTGTTTTTAGTGCTAAAAGGCAATAAAAATGTTTCTTTTCGTTACTCGACCAGTGTGTACCAAAAGCGACGCCTGTGTACCAACGTACTTTTTAAACTGTGATTGTATCAAAAAAGTACAATAGTATCATGAATTCCATCACTGTTTCAGACGCGGGCGGGAGCAGCAAAGATGAGGAAAATGTATATGGAACCGAGAGAGTAAGCGCAAGCGAGCGGAGAGCTGCTTTGCGATCCTCTCTTGCATTCTCGCATTCATTCGATGGATTGGTTTATTCTCATTTCGACAACAACACACAATGTTGTTGTTTTCCACAGCAAGCCAGCTTGGCTTTACTCGGGCACTTTGAAATGGTGGTTGTTTTGGCAAAGCGATCGCTAGTCACTTTTTCCTATGCAAATTTTGCCTGTCCGCTTCTTGTTCTTGTTTGTAAAAAAGCAAGCGCAGAGCTAGCACGTTCCGGCGAATTTGTTTATTGTCATTATCAATCGAATCTTCGAGCTGAATGGTCGTTTTTTGTTCATGCTGCGCTTAGATTAATAATATTTAGACGTGGTTGATCCAAAATAAAAATTTGTACAAATATATTTACAAGGCTAGTTCCAAGTATAATTATTTGCCTAAATTTTGACGTGGTTTATTCCAATTTTGAATTTGTTGCTACTTTTTTGACGTGGTTGATCCAAATTAAAAATTTTTACAGATATTTTGACGTAGTTGATCCTTTCTGGTCATTATTACTTTTGATTTGGCATATTCATTGACTTTACTAGTATCCGGCTCTGAGTAAAAATGTACTACCCCGGGTGGGTAAAAATTTAATAAAGTCAGGGCTTCAATGCTGCATAACAAGTTGCCGAAAATCTAGACGGCATGATGAAAAACTTAAAATGTTTAAATTTCCACCCTATGACTCAGCTATGGGCCAAATTTGGCGAGAAAAATGTAGCATTAAAACTAAAGAATACACCAAACCATTATTTATATGCGTTAATCACTTCTCAAGTTCTGACATTGGGAAAAAATATTTAAAATCTGGAGCAGTTCCTGTATTTAATTTGGAAAATGTTGAAGAAACTTATGAGTTTTCAGAGCCCAATTGTTCAACTAAAAAGAGACGAAAAAGTGAGTCCGTAGATGGGTATTGCAATAATTGCGAATCATATGCTAAATCCGTAAATTTTTACAGGAAGAAGTATTACAACATTTTGGCAAAATACAGAAACATTAAAAACCAGAAGAAATTACCAAAAAAGTCAGATGTGCTCCAACGTATCGACTCTTATAATAACGTGAGCAAAGAATCAAAGGTATTCTGTAAGCTTCTTCTTAGTTCCCGTCCTAAAGAATATACGGAAGGTGTAAAAGATTTGGCTCAAAATATTTATTATGTCCCGCAGTCGACATATCAATTTTTAAGAAATAAACTAAATCTAAATTTGCCACATATCTCGACTGTTAATCGATGGGCCCCTGTTAAGTTCTTGCAGCCAGGTTTTAAGAACTCTGCTTTTGAGGTTATAAGAAAACGGGGCTTGGATTTGACCCAGAGCGAAAAAAACAACATGATTCTATTAATGGATAAAATGGCAATTAGAATGGAATTATGATATAATCCTAAATTAGATTTGGTTGATGGGTATGAAGAAAATGGGGTTGAAAGGACAAGCCAAATAGGAAAACAATTATGTGTTTTTATGGTCAAATCAATGTTTTCTAACTGGTCATTGGTACTAAATTACTTTGTTTCCAAAAACGGACTTTCTGCAAATATGTTAAAAAATATCATTCTGGAAAATTTAAAAATTCTTAATAGTTTTGGCATCACAGTAGAAGTTATAACTTGTGACCAAGGGTCTTCCAATAGGAAGTGCTTTTCGGATATGGGTGTAACTTTGGAAAGGCCTTTTTTCATGTATAATGATGGAAAAGTGTTCTGTATATATGATTTCCCGCACCTTGTTAAATCATTGAGAAATGGCTGGCTCAAATGCGACTTAGCTACAACAAATGGAATTGCTAGTTTTAGGGTAGTTCAGGAACTATTTGAAATGGAACTTAAATCAACAAAAAAAAAGTGTCCTAAACTAACCAAGAAAAAATGAAAGTAAAACTGGCAACCCAAATTTTCAGCAGGACTGTTCAAGCTGCTATTAGGACAACTGCTGAAACTATAGGTTTCAAAAGTTGCTCTAAAAAATTGGCTTTGTCTACGGCCAGCTTTATAGAAAATATTGACAAAATATTTGATTACTTAAACAGTGGATCGTTATATTCCAAAAATTTTTACAGATCTGCGATTCAACTCAACAGCTTATCACATGAGTACATAAAATTCTTCCTTAAATACCTGGATGAAAAAAGTATTTTTTCTAGATGGGATGAAACTTACTCTAAAAGCTGTTTTGCTATTAGTAAACGAGCTAGAGCTGCGACATCGACCGAAAAACATCGATGTTTTAAACATCGATGTTATGCAGAAGGAGGTATCGATGTTGACAAAACATCGGCTAAAAAACATCGATGTTCAAAACATCGACGTTTTTTTTAATGCCAAGGTTAGCTACATATATCTCAATTGTTTTCATTATTTTTTTTATCATATAAAATAAAATCACATACAAGTTTTGTTCAGTTCTCATCACCACTTGAGTATTGATTGAATCTACAAATCAAACAATTACATACATACATATGCAAAATTTCTTATGTGTGGCAGTTCCCTTGCTGCTCGTCGCCGTGTACTTTCGCCGGAACTACTACGGATGGCTCTACATTTTATATGCAGAGGTGCATTTTTTACTTATTGTGAAAATCTTCGCATGTAAAAAGTCTGAACCAAAATATTACCTTACATGGAAAAAAATTACTAAATTGCAACATCGATGCAAAACATCGAACCAAAACATCGATGTTGAAGAAACATCGGGGTGCAAACATCGATGTTCAAAACACTCGATGTTGATGCTAAACATCGATGTTTATAAAACATCGATGTCGATGTCGCAGCCCTAAGACGAACTTTTTGAGAAAAAATCCCAAATTTTTTTTTGATGACAAGGACATTAAACCAAGACCAACTTGAAAATATGTTTTCTATACTACGACAAAAAGGTGGTAATAATATAAATCCATCAGTGGCTGATATTAATAATATATTAGCACGCTTAATAGCCGCCAAAATTGTGCAATTGAGTTCCCACAGCAATTGTGAAGAATTAAATGATACTACGTTTGAAACGCTTTCTAATATCGTATTAAATCTCGACTCAGCTCCTGAACATAACGAAGAAACTAGTCAAACCGATGATTTCGAAGTGGATAATAATACAGCCATCCTTGCCGATTTCATATTAAATGATAATTTTCAGAACTGTTTTAAATTTACCATTGATTTAGCGTCTTTAAGATATTTTTTGGGTTATGTTGTTTACAAAATACTTCCCAAAATAAACTGTGAAACATGTGCAGGTGAATTGAGAAAAGAAGATGAGGTACTAACAGTTCCTAGTGAACTTTTCATATTTCACAAAAACTTTAACTCTCTCAAAGATTTCGGCAATCTTATTAGTCCATCGCAAATTCTATTAGAGATAAGAAAAGTACACATTTCAATTTTCCGCAGCATTTTTGAAAAACAGCCACAAATTGTAGGCATAAAAAATTTAATAAAAGTTAAATGTCAAAATGCTACACCACAATGGTTTTCCACATGTCCTGATCATAAAAACACAATTTTGGATTTTATGATCTTAGTTCTTCTCATGAAGCATTATTCATGGGCCTCAGAAAAGAAAAATGTAACTAAACCCCGAAAACTTAAAATCCTAAAATCGTAAAAAACTCTGGTTATTTTGACCAAACTTATTCCCACAATTGGCGGTTTTTTTATCGTAGTATTGTGAGTCGCTGAGCTCCTTACAGAAATCAGCCAAAGCAAAAATTTATTCTAACTTCAGTTGTTAGCCAGCAACAACAACAACCACAGGCTGTCGCCTGCACATCGCCTTGTTGGCCAACAACAACAACCACATACACGGTTGCTAACTTTTCATTTTCAGAAAGCACTAAAAACCGCGTTTTCCACTCAGAAAGCACTGATGAGCAAAAAAACAAGTGGTAGTTGTCCTAATGTTCCATGTAACATACTAGGAAATCTATTGCAGATCAGTGGTAACCGTGACCTAAGTTGTCATGTAATATCCAAACAACGATTTTTTAGCCCAACATTCCAGTGTTATATAGTTGTTAAATGAAATAGTGTGGTGTAACACTGCAGTTTAAAAAAAAAAACCTAAATTTGTTTAAGGAAGAATTAGTCTTGGTGTCGTCTTTTAAATAAAATAAAAGCACTAAAAAACGCACCAAACTCAATATTTTCCGCGTTTTGATTTTCAAAAAGCACTAAATTTAGTGCGAAACGCACCAAGTTGGCAACAGTGACCACATATATGGTGCGTTACTGTTTTGTACACCGGCATGCGATCAATACTTTTATCTGTTTGCTCTCCGAACATTTGATTTTTCGCTCTCACAGCTTCTCATTTTACGCTCTCGAGCTCTGTGCTTTACTTCTTCCCCCCGCACCAACAAACGGGTCCTACCGCTGGAACCCGCAAAGAAAATTTTCTTTACACCAGATGCGCATTCTGCATATTATTTTGTATTATTTTTATTATTGTTCTTCTGTGATAAAACGTTGATGAATTACCTTACACATTTACGAAATCATGAGTGGAGTGCAAAGGAATCGGCATAAACTTCGTTCATGTTATGTCTTGTTATTGTCTTGAAATACATTTTTCTTTAATACATTGTTTCGAAAAAAGTTTGGGATTTGTTTGGTAATTTTGTTAAGGGATTTTGCTTGCAAAACTAATTTTGGTTGTGGCAACACTGGCCACGGGCACGGAAAAAAGTGTTGTTGTTTCAATGTAAAATCGAAAATTGAGAGAGAGAGAGCGAGAGAGTTAAATTTGACCGCGTTGGTCACCGGGTAATGAGGCTTTCGAAGCCAAGTCAGGGTTGCGTTGTGAGATTATTCACTATGGGCGATGTTATGCTGACGGTCAAATGATCGTCGGTCACGTCGCTTTTTACGCTCTCATTTAGATTGCTCTACTCCGTGCCGAAAGCATGTTATGCTGAGGGTCATTTGATCGCCGGTCACCACTACGATTTTCGCTTACTTTTACTACTTTTTCCGCACTTTTTATTGGGACTTTACTTTTTCAAATACAATTTGCAATTAAAATGTAAAAGCATTTTTCGCACTTGCACCGGTCTGAATAGCACACATTTGCAAAGGTATTCGTGCTCCTTGAACATTGTTATCAGCGCCTCAGTATTTGACTGGGCCGAAATTTCTAATAATTTATAAATGAAATTAATATAGTATGTGGGTGTTTTGTGCATTTGTTTACCATTTAACCCATTAGCGCTCAAAACGTCTAAAATTTTTGTACAACTTTACGATTGTACCAAGCGATGAAATCGGCGTTACGGATAGTGAAAATAGTCAATCTATATGTTTTCGGGTCCGTTCTACATGATTATGCCATTAGATTTTCATTTTGGTCACAAGGAAAACCAATATGGCGGTGTTTTCGGAAAAAAATGCAAAAATGTCGACCAGTTTTTTTTTCAAATCAATATTTCGTACCGAAATAGATTTTTGGTTGGGGTATAAATATGCGCAAAAGTGCACAAACATGTTGAACTTTCAGAAAATACCCAGGTTGCCCCATGGGAATACATTTAACAACCTCAAAATGGCGGAAAAATGAAAATGGCGGAAAATTTTTTCACAATCATTCATGAATTTTTTTTTTGAAAACGGCGGACTATAACGAAAAATGTTCAAGAACAAAAAGTATTTAGAATTTGACAGAGAATACGTCTGAATTTTTTGAAAAAGTTTTGATCAACTTTTGGAATTTTGCAAATTGTCAATTCTTTTAAGTAAACATTTTTTTATGTAAAAAAATGCATTTAACAGAATAATTGTTAGTCAGAAATGCTTAGAATCAGTCTAAGAACATCTATGAATTTTTTCAGAATTTTTTGAGAAATTTTTGCAATTTGTTAAGAATTGACAATTTGCAAAATTCCAAAAGTTGATCAAAACTTTTTCAAAAAATTCAGACGTATTTTTTGTCAAATTCTAAACACTTTTTGTTCTTGAACATTTTTCGTTATAGTACGTCGTTTTCGAAAAAAAAATTCATGAATGATTGTGAAGCAATTTTCCGCCATTTTCATTTTTCCGCCATTTTGAGGTTGTTAAATGTATTCCCATGGGGCAACTTGGGTATTTTCTGAAAGTTCAATATGTTTGTGCACTTTTGTGCATATTTATACCCCAACCAAAAATCTATTTCGGTACGAAATATTGATTTGAAAAAAAAAACTGGTCGAAATTTTTGCATTTTTTTCCGAAAACACCGCCATATTGGATTTCCTTGTGACCAAAATGAAAATCTAATGGCATAATCATGTAGAACGGACCCGAAAACATATAGATTGACTATTTTCACTATCCGTAACGCCGATTTCATCGCTTGGTACAATCGCAAAGTTGTACAAAAATTGTAGACGTTTTGAGCGCTAATGGGTTAAATGTCCCTTTTTCTTTATTTTTTTCCACCGATTTTTTTCACACGCTGGTGATGAGGGTTGCTATCAAGCATTTTTTTTGCTCATTCCGAACACATTTCACCAAAAAGGAACAAATTTGTTTCCAAAACACAACTATTGTGAATAATCTCACGACGCAACACTGATTTGATCGGTTGATTTGCCATCGAAAGCCTCATTATCAGCGTTGCCGTTTTGGTTATTTTTAACCAAAAATGGCTATTTTTATTTTTGAAAAAGGGTTTTGGTTATTTGGTGATTTTTGATCCCATTTGGTTATTTTTTAGAACATTGCACACTGATACAAACTGTATCTTTTAGAATGTTGCACACTGATAAAAAATGTATCTTAAATATCAACGAGCACAATATTATTGGGAGTGGCAATAATATTGATACTGATTGATAGAGGCAACTCATAGCCATTGCTGTTTCTCGTAAAAGTAAACAGCATTGTTTAAATCGATAACTATATTTTAAAAAGAGTCAACAACAGGTTCGCAGTCGTTCGCAACTAATTAAAAATAATATCGCCTGTCTATTTTTGCAGCTCACTGAAACTTTTACTGTGCGTGAATGTGTTAATTATTTATTTTATATCACACATACATACATATGTATGTGTCAAAAGCCTTTTAAATGTTCCATAAATCTTGAAATTTATGTATGAGTTATTTATTTTGTTTATGTCGAATAAACATTTTGGTTATTTTTGTTACACTTTGGTTACTTTTATTTTTGTTCCTGGTTAAAAAAATGTTTTTCTTGTGGCAACGCTGCTCATTATCCGGTGACCGGCGCGGTCAAATTTTACTCTCTCGCTCGTTCTCTCAATTTTCTCTTTTTCATTGAAACAACAACAATTTTATCTGTGACAGTGACCGGCAGCATAACATCACCCTAATAGAAAGAGATGGGTGCATCCATATAATCAAAAACGGGATACTAAGGATGTAATTAAAAACCAAACTGCAGAACTGCAAGAATGCAGATTGAAACTGTTAATTCGCATTAATTAAACAGGCAATTGCTAAACAATCCTTGTTTTAAAAATAGTTTTTCCGCATCGAGTATAGAGCAAACATTTCACATAAAGTAAAAACCTGAAAGAAATAAAGTGACATCAAATTTTTGTTTTCGAAAAACAAAGGTGCAGCTTTCGACAACAAAACATGATTTTCGCCTTGTTTTGTTGTTTCGATGTATGCGGTGTAGATTGCGCCGTAAGAAAATTCGCAATTATCGACGACGACGCTCGTTTGAAACAAATGCCCCGAACACAAAGTCGACGGCAGCGACACGACTGCATCTGTCAAAATATAGAATCAGAATCACGTTCGTATGAAAACGATTATTTTGCCGACTGCACTGCTACACGACCACCAACCGCTATAGTCGCTGTCGCCAAACATAGAGTGTTATCTATTTTGTAGGCGAAAAACCAAATCAATTGGCATCACTGCTTCAAAAAAGATATTTTTAATGGAATTTTTCTTAGTTTCTCGTTGTGCTTTGAACAATAATTACAAATTTGTTTGTATTGCAGTTAAAATTTACTAGTTCTAAAACTTATTACACATTGCCATTTGTTTTAATTTGATTGTACAACGATAAATTGGATATAGACGATGCTTAATACAGGGCTTACAATTTGTGTTTAGGAGTTCAAAGTTATGATTGTGATGACGTTGTTTTCATTATAATCACGTAGTTGACTACACGACGACGGTCGAAGCCGACATCATCATTAAGTATTTTCAAATGTTTTAAAATATATGTACAGACACGAACTGACTGGTGCATTCGCTGATTTCCACCAGTGAACTAGTTTGCTTAGATCCTACAGGGAAACATATACACGTGTTATGTATTAGGTATGTACATGTGCGCTGTTGGAAAGTACTATGCCTACGTGGAAAACGAGTGAGAGGTAAAAAATAAACATTGACACTGGCCCCTGGCTTTCGTTTAATTCCGTCGTAAATTATGGCAATACTTACCTCTAATATGTAATTTATTAGCTCCCAAAATCTGACCAGCATTTGTGGGTGGGCCGACGCACGGAAAGGTGTTATCTTTACGGACTCCGTGTACACGGGAGCGAATATAAATAAATATCCGCATTAAGCCGCACAAGAAAACAGCAGCAAAGCATCTATACATAAATATGGTTCTACACAACAATGCCGACCTCGCCATAAAGGGTTTCTACATCCAGAGGACAAGCGTGCCCAACTCATCGTTCATGAACTTTTTCAGCAACAATTTTGTTTAACTTTTACTCATAAAAAGGTCAGCATCGTTACCAACACTCGCTGTATTTTGGCGCTGTACTTTGCAATGTAGGAGTAAACACGTGCACATATGTATATATGTACATATACACGGGAAGAAGTTTTTTGCTCTAAATTATATACAAGTACATAAATTATGCAAATATTTGTTTTTTTAATTAGAAACAACTAAAATTACTGATAGACATAGATTCGATGGATTTGTGCCTTATTCTCATTTCGACAACAACATGCAATGTTGTTGCTCTCCGCAGCCAGTGTGACCGTTTTGATCCAAGTGGATCAAAAGTGATACATTTTGCGACGAATTTTGGAGGGACACTTCTTTTTTTCATCCAGTACAAATTGAACAAAAGAGCAAAATCTGTACATTTTTTTGCATTACACAAATTTTGTACACCTGTGGCAGCATACATCCAATGTCTCAGGTCCGACAGTATACTGTCAAGAGCAGTGTTGGAATATATTACTTTAAAATGTAACATATTAATATTAGATATTAGTGGCTTCGAAAAGTAATAATTTTATATTACATATTACTTGGAAACCAAAGTAATATATCATATTTATATTTATTTATTTAGCCAAATGTACAATAAGACTTACTGACTAAGAGATAACATTAAGAATAATTGGTAATTGTAATTATAAAAAAGATCTTAATTTAGTGATTACTTCGTTCTTCGGCAGAGCGACATCGAGATCTGAAAATTCGTTTAACTTCGACAGGGCTCGCGCGAGCGGAGCCTGCCGAGCATAGTTTAACCGGCAAAAAGCAATTAGGAAGGTGTTCGCATGCCGCAAGTTCCGGATTGGAACACTAAATCCGATCCGAGAAGAGCAGGGTAATCAATTTCCCCATATAGGATATTTAGCACGAAAGAGCAAGCCAAAAACGTTCGCCTCGAGTGTAGAGACTTGAGGTTCAGTAACATACAACGAGACTCATATGAGGGCAGCGGCTCGGTAAAATGTAATGATCGCAGTGCGAACTTTATGAACACCTTTTGAATACGCTCAATCCGATTGATATGGGTAGCCTGATAAGGTCTCCAAATGAAGGAAGCGTATTCCAGTCTAGAGCGTACAAAGGCCGTAAATAGCAGTTTAAAAGTATATGGGTCCGAGAACGCAGTGCAGTTCCGACGAACAAAGTCCAGCATGGCGTATGACTTCGATATAATGTAATCGAAATGATTAGAAAAACTAAATTTTTCATCGAAAAAGACACCCAAATCCTTTACTCCATTAACTCTTTGTAACACCGAACCGGATATCGAATACGATGTTCGCAAGGGGCTGAGCCTCCTTGAATAAGTTGCATGAACACATTTGCTGATATTCAAGAACAATTTATTTTTTGCGCACCAGGCTTGAACATTGTCAAGATCCATTTGCACGGCAGAGGAATCCGTCTCATTATTAACTACCGCATATATCTTGAGGTCATCCGCATATAATAGATAATTAGCGAATGAAAAGCAGGAACCAATGTCATTTATAAACAAAACAAACAGCAGCGGACCTAAAATGCTGCCCTGCGGGACGCCAGAAGAGGCAACAAATGATTTAGAGGACGTGCCGTCAATCGTGACAACACAACGCCGATTAGTTAGGTATGATTTCATCCATCGAAGAAATGAGGAATGAAACCCCAGGCAAGCCAGTTTTGAAATCGGAACTGAATGGCTCACTCTATCAAACGCTTTGGCAAAATCTGTGTAAATCGTTTCGATTTGGTTCCCCTTCTGGAAGGCCGAGAGACAGTCCTCAGTAAAAACTGCTAGACTTGAGACAGTGGACCTGCCTCTTACGAAGCCATGCTGAATTGGGCAAATAAGATTTTGGACACAAAAAGTTAAGTTATTGTTAACAACACATTCAACGAATTTTGAGACCGAGGTTAATTTAGAAATAGGCCTATAGTTCGACACAAGACTTTTATTGCCACTTTTGAAGGTAGGAGTTATTGAGGCCCTCTTCCAATCGTCGATAAACACTCCCGACGATAGAGATTTATTAAAAAGCAATAAGAGCGGTTCTATAAGAGAACTGCATTTTTTAAACAGAATTACAGAAAGCCCATCCGCGTCCGTATTCGTTGACATTTTGAGTGCAGCAATACCACTTTCTATACTATCTGCAGTCAAAATCAACGAGCCAAAAGAAAGGGCGGAAGTTGCGGCTGAAAAGTGATTAGACGTATCATCGGCTGAATCAGGCACAAAAGTTGAGCTGAAAAACTCGGCAAAAAGATCAGCGGCACCTTGCCTAGTCATCGCAGTCTTATTCTCGTAATATACCGTTGAGGGTATATCTGAGACCCCTTTTTTTGATTTTATGTAATTCCAAAAGGCTTTTGGATTTTTTTTAATACCAGCCTCATAGTTACGGATATGCTTCCTATACAGCGCCTTCGCCAATTTATTGTAGTTCCTCAAATGAAGCTGATAGTTTCTTAAGGCGGAAAGACTTTTAGAAACCCGGTATTTCGTGTAATACTTATTCTTCAGATTTTTTAAGTGTTTCAGTTCCCTATTGACCCACGGCAGCTTATATATCTTATTAGGAAAGGTGGGGATCAGCTCCAGACATGCATTAGAAACGATAGATCTAAATAAATCGTAGCATGTGGCGGCATTAGCATCAGAAAACAGTTCAGCCCAGTCAACGTCACTGAGCAAGTTATCCAAAGCAACAAAATCGCAAAGATTATAGTTGAATGAAAAGGAACGCGAGCAAGCGGGAGCAGTAAAGAATTCATAGAACTCAAGCTCGATGGTGAGCGGAGTATGATGCAGACACGCAGGAGAAATGGGGGAGATACACTCAACTAACTTACAGTTTAGGTTTTCAGTGATGTACACCAAATCAAGGAAACGGTTGAGCCTATTGGCGGAACTATTGATATGTATATGACAAACCGAAGCTAGTAAAGTTGTCCACTAAATAAATCTCATGTGAGCTATTTACATTAGTTGGAGTTAGCGTTTGAGAGCTACCCATATAGGACCACACAATGTTGCCCAGATTGAAGTCGCCAAGCACACAGAACTGGCTCCCAACATATCTGGCAAAAAGTGACGAAACATTGTCAACATGTGACTTGTAGATGAAATCACTGCTTGAAGGAGGAATATATGAAGCGCATATAAAGAGCAGCCCAGACGAACCCTGCACTTGCACACAGAGTTGATCAAGAAGTGTGTCATCGTTAACGAGACCAACTGAAGATGTGCGCAGACTATGTTTGGCGGCGATTATAACACCCCCTCCCCTACTAAGACCGGATTTAATGGAGTCCCTATCCTTGCGAAACACATTGAATAAGCGAGGAGAAAAACTCAGAATCAAAAAAGTTTGAGTTCAGCCACGTTTCGATAATAACATAGACATCATAGTCCAACAAAAAACTCAGCACTCGAATCGAGTCTGCCTTGGTCCTCATACCGGAAACATTATGAAAATAAATTTTGATGAGACTTAGGTTACCACTGGGGGCCAACGCATTAGTCGCACTACCCGCTGTAGCACCAGTTGAGCCGGATGCTAAGCATTTATTAGAAACAAGTTGTATTACTTCCAAAATATTGATAATAATATTACTGGTAATATATTACTTAACCCTTTCAGTCACAATGTCTAATATATTGGACTACAGCCCATACAATTCATACAGAACGGGTTTATTTTCATGACGGAAAGGGTTAAAAAGTAATATACAATAGGGGTATTCACACCGAGCTATCATACTAGTACCGAGTTGAACTGCTACATGTAAGACATTTTTGTTATTATTATACTAGTACGAAGTAAAACTGAATATGTCTTCGATACGTGTAATTTTTTGTTTTCAAGAAATATTAAATGAATTTAGAAAGTGATTTTTCATAAAAATTATTGGGTTTATTCCATATTGATACTTTGATACTTAAAAAAAAGAAAGGTGATACATTTTAGGTCTCTTCGTGCTAAAATTTTTCACAAGGCTGCGGTCACAATGTCCGCAGCAAGCCAGCTTATTTTTACTCGTCCACATTGAAATGGTAGTTGATTTGGCAAAGCGATTGCCAAGGCAAATTCAATAGGTAGTTGCAGCACCAGAACTATAGATAATTGGCACAACATTGTAACAATAGTTTTCTACTTATTATCACTTTCTTAATGCGCCTTGATTGTTCCAAAATTTTTACACATACATATATTTATTTTCATTGTAATCATTTTTGCTTTTTACAACTTCTTTTTTATAAGCAGACCAACAGAAGTAATAAAATCCATCGATTTTTTGTTTTTTTCCGTAGTGCTACCACCTTATTTATGCGCCTAGGCGATCGCTCAATCATTTTTCTATGCAAACTTTACCTGCCCACTTCTTGTTCTTGTTTGTAAAAAAGCAAGCGGAGAGCAAGTACGAGCCACCACCAACATGTAAGCGGCACATCGCTTTGTTGTCCAACAACAACAACAACCACAGTGTGTGGTGCGTGACCAGTGTAACCGCTGAAAAATTTTCGAAAGTCGCAAAAAAGTTTCAAAGCCAAAAAAAAGTGTCATGAAGTGATACAATTTGTTTTGTACCATGTATAGTATATATATACTTTCATTATTTTACCTTTCGAAGCTCATTATTTTTAATAAATTGCTAAAGGAGATAATTTTCTGTGAATAAACACTGTTATCCTGTTATTAATTGATGAGGGATATAAAAAAGACCCAATATGCTTGTTTTGTATTTATTATGGAAACAAAAAAAGTAATTATGTACATAAATCAATATAACAATTCAGTCACAAAAAAGGAATATTAGTAGATAACTACTATTATTATATCTGTGGCAATAAAACAGAGTAGCTTAAGTGAACTTAAGATGTTTTACCGTATTTTAGCATAAATAAATCTGCCGTAAAAGTACTTTCAATGTATTTACTCCTTGTTTTCATATTCACTTGACGAAACAATTTTCAAAATGTACATATAAACTTTTTGATAAAAAAAGGGGCAAAAGTCGCATGATTTTGAAGAAAAGTGTCAAAAAAGCCTATTTTTAAAAAGTCGGTGTCAGGGGGCATCGATCTCCAAAAAGTGTCAATCTGACACTTTAGTCGCACAACGGTAACACTGTGCCTGACTGTTTCATACACCGGCATGCGATCAATAGTTTTATCTGTTTTCTCTCCGTGAATTTGATTTTGCGCTCTCATAGCTAATAATTGTACGCTCTCCCGGTCTGTGCAATCTCGTCTCCTTCAGTGTTGCCACTAAGAATTGTTTTTCCCTACCAAAATTGGTCCAAAATCAAGCTCAGCCTACCAAAATAAATTTAAAATTTAATAAAAAATAATATTTTCTTCATAAAAACTTTTTCAAATAAATTACCTGTCCATGATTCGTCTTCTCGAAAATCTGCTGAATTTAAACTGAAGCTTTGAGAAAAATGCTTTTAAGATTATTTTCTTTTAACTATTTCTATATGTTAGAAAAAGACAATGACGCATAATCATAGTCCCGCATAAAAGCCGGTTTTAGTTAGCAAAAGACTGAAAAGATAAAGTCGACTTTAATTTTTCAGTTACCATAGTCAGTTTAGAACATGCTTCTACGTAGCAGCGACTTTTTGAAACAGCAAACGAAAGCAACGGCAACTCTACAAAAACTAGCGATTCAGAGTTACAGAGTTATACCGATTTATTTTGTAATCAATTATTTTGCAATATTTGTTTTCCTGAACTCTAATTAGCAGTTAAAAATGGACGACTACGGTCGGCTACTTCTGAAAAGTAGACGGCAACCTAAAAAAATCGACTGCACAATTTTCCGAGGATTAATCTGCCCATCTCTAAAATAAACAAAATAAACAAACAGCTGACTGATTTGATAATTATTGCCTACTTTACGGGGTAAAGAAAACAATTGCATTCTATTGCCGCTTGGCTCTCGAATGTTTAAAACATCAATTACAAACTGGGCAGCAACTTTATCGAGCCGGTAACGACTACAGAAGTCCTCGTCATCGAACTCGAAGGGATCGATCCGGCTTTTATATACTTTTCGCCGTCTCAGCACAATGTCGTCGTTCATAATATTGAAATATCTTTCAATTTCCTCGAAAAGGAAACATTTTAAATTTTTTTCGATTTATTTCGTTTTTTGAATTTAGAGTATTTTGAAAAAGTGACATTTCTGCTCATTTTGACTCATTGCTAACTGGTTTAGCAACAGCTTTTGCTTGTTTGAAAGTTAGAGTATACTTTAAGCGTTAAAGTATGCTCTAACTCGACTATGATTGACTTAAAGCCTACTTTATTTAAAAGTATACTTTATTGATCTTAAAGTGTACTTTATTTCGACTATGACTATGCGCCAAATGATTAGTTTAAAGCTCAACGCAAAACTTAAATTCAGCACAATTTCTGACATTTTGCTTTTTTCTTTTTTAATCCTTCCTGGGTTGGCACATACCATAAATGCATATCGAAAGCAGAGATGTTTGAACTTTTGCATGTACAAGTTTTTCACAAGCTACAGAGTCATCTTAAAATCATAAAAAAATTAATAGAAAATTTATTAATGCAGTGTGTTGCCTACCACGGCAGCCGTCGTAGCTCAGCTGGCTAGTGCGTTGGGCCGCGAGTCAAATGCGACGCACGAACCCAGGTTCAAGACTCCGTTGGTGTCAACACCGAAAAAAGAAAAACAACAATTTTTCTTACTTAACCCTTTCGCTACAGGTTTTTACTGGGGAAAGTTAAAATTTTAAATTTTACGTCTTAGGCTTCTATGTGGTTATATTAGCAACATTCCATAAGAAATTTTTTAATTTTTATACTCGGACCCTGTATTTTAGAGTGTTTTTCTATGAGAGCAACCACATCGTTGTGGCTATAATAATTACTTAAACATAATGATGATTGCTGGGACGTCGACGAGTCAAAAAGCTTAAACTAGATAAAACATGTACAGTGGGCGACAAAAGTCTACGTACGACGCCCATTTCTGCTGAGAAGTCCGAAAGCAATAAGAAAAAAAGTAATGACGCAGTTTTGTTTTAAATCTTTTTTTATTAATACATAACAAAACTTGACTTCCTTCATTTAGAACTTAACAAATTATTCACAAAAAACGAAAAAATGCAATGACAAAAGTCTACATATGACTTGAAAATTAACAGAAAATACTTCAATAAGGCACTAAAAGTAAAAGTAATTCTTCGTTTAATACTTTGTTGGTCCTCCACGTGCATCTATAACTGCTTGCAAACGTCGGGGCATTGAAGCAACTAAATTCTCAATTTCAATGGGCGTTATTCGTTGCCATTCCTCTTGCAGCTTTTCTTCTAGTACTGTGGCACTAGTAATGGCATGTTTCTTTATTTTGCGCTTTAAAACCTCCCAAACATGTTCAATTATATTTAAGTCTGGGCATTGAGGTGGTGAATACAGTTGTCGTGGGGCGTAGTACAGCAGCCATTCCTTTACAATGAAAGCGGTATGTTTTGGATCGCTATCCTGTTGGAAAATCCAACTCTCACCAAGACATAGCTTATCAACCGATGCTTTTAAATTTCGTTCCAAAATGGATTTGTACTGATAGCGATCCATATTACCCCTCACAAACACCAAATTTCCTACTCCAGATGCAGCGACAGCGCCCCAAACCATCACATGCCCACCACCATGCTTGACAGTAGGAACTAAGTGTTTCGGGTCCATTGCGGTGTTCGGTTTTCTCCAAACTTTGGCTCTTCTGTCGCTTTCAAATAAATTATATTTTGATTCGTCTGTAAACAAGACTTTCTTCCAGAAATCGTATCCTTTGTCCAAATACTTTCGCGCGAATTAAAAACGAAGTTTGCGGTTCTTTTCACTTATAAACGGTTTCTTGCGTGGAGTTCTGCTGTGGAAACCATTATTGTTCAAAGCTCTTTGAACTGTTCTTGGATTCACAGTCGTATCCGATCTCGTTGCTAACTCTGCGGCCAACTTAGTGGCTTCCACTTTCGGATTTTGATTGACTTCTTTCAAAATGAATGATATATCTCGGCAATTCAGCTTCCTTGGACGACCACTGCGCGGTTTATTTTCAACACTTTTGTTATTTTTGTAGTTATTAAAGATGGTTTGAACTGTTGATTTAGTTAAATTTAATAATTTTGATATATCACCAAACGATTTTTTTCATATCTGTATTTAATGACTAAGTTTCGCAGATCAGTTGATATTTCTTTTAGAGGAGCCATTGTCGCAACCACGCACTTTTGAAATACAACTAAATACAATCAATGCAGTGTCTGCTGCCAAGCACAAGCGCAAAATATAGATAGCGGTACTTTCCCGTTATTATCTAGCAGGACACAATAACATAAAGCATGAAATGCGCGTCGTACGTAGACTTTTGTCATTGCATTTTTTTCGTTTTTTGTGAATGATTTGTTAAGTTTTAAATTAAGGAAGTCAAGTTTTGTTATGTATTAATAAAAAAAGATTTAAAACAAAACTGCGTCATTACTTTTTTTCTTATTGCTTTTGGACTTGTCAGATAGCAGAAATGGGCGTCGTACGTAGACTTTTGTCGCCCACTGTATCTATGTATTTCGTAACCATTGGAATATCCTGATAAAAGTGTATAAAATCGTTCGATTTCTCTTGGGCTTGGCATTTTTATTTGACCAGCGGAAATTGGGGCTAAGTCCCGTTGAATTGTTAATCCAACAAATTAATTATTAAATTGAAAAATCAAATTTAAAGTATGCTCAAAATTATCGCATTCCCAATTATGCCATTTTAAAGAAAATATAAATACAAAATATTTTTCATCGTGTTTCGTTTTTTGTTGCTCTTGATTGGTTTCTCTTGTTTGTTTGCTTGAAGTGCTAAAAGTAATATTCGAACGATATTTGATATTAATAAAAAATTTTAATAACACATAAATTTTGTTATGGAATTTTAAACTTCAGGTATTTTAAAACCCGACTACCAAAAAACCTTTAAAAGCAAATTGCGGAATAAATTTTATAATTTTTTTATAAAAATATCTTCACAATGGGGTTTTTAGAGTATATCCGTAGACAAATAGTTATAAATTGGGCTGAGTTACGCGAGAAATTATACGCGTAGAGAGCAATGCTAAGTTCAGAGTAGACGTGTTTTCAAATTGCTGCAAATCAATAACACTGTGCGTGAAATTTGCCCTCAAAAATTTAGACATGGGGGGGACCTACTGGGTGAGTTTTCTATAGGTATACTGAGTTGAGATCCACCAGCCGTTTGGTAAGATTGGCTCTAGTTTATGAGAAATCCGACTTTGAAGTTTGTCGAGTTCGTCGCTTAAGTCTTCGAACGTTTAAATTCTAATAGGTCCTAAATCATTCCGAATATCGCTTTACTGTCTTCGGCAAGTTTGTAGATATTTTAACGACCAACAAATTTGCTTAAGACACCAATCCAAAAAAAGTATATTTAAACTGTGTAATTGCGATATGTGCATTTTTGAGCGCAGCGCAACGTGGCGTATGAGTGTCAATTATATGAGTGTTAATTATAATTAAATGACACTCATACGCCACGTAGCGCTGCGCAAAAAAATGCACATATCGCAATTACACAGTTTAAATGAACTTTTTTTGGATTGGTGTCTTAAGCAAATTTGTTGGTCGTTAAAATATCTACAAACTTGCCGAAGACAGTAAAGCGATATTCGAAACGATTTAGGACTTACTTAAGCGACAAATTGGACTAACATGAGCAAACTTCAAAGTCGGATTTCTGATAAACTAGAGCCAATCTTACCAAACGGCTGGTGGATCTCAACTCAGTATACCTATAGGAAACTCACCCAGTAGGTCCCCCCCCATGTCTAAATTTTGGACTTGCACAGTGTAATTATTTACTAAAATTCCACCGTTTGATTCACAAAAACGACTCCGCAAAAGTTTTGGAAAACTTATTCTCTACCCGGGCTCGTAAACAATACAAACCGCAAACAATATAAAACTAATAAATAAATAAAGTAATTTTGTTGATTGTTCTGCTAAAATGACAACAAGAACAAAATCCGCGCGCACAGCAATTTCGTCTCCTCAAAAAACTCCAACTTTGCTGAGTAAAGCTGCGAAGATTGAGAGTCCGCCCTCTTCAGCTTGGATCTCGAGATTAGAGGCGAAAATAGAGGCGCAAAAGGAAAGCATCGTGGAGCAATTGGCGGCGCGTGTGAGAGAGTCAGAAGAGCGGGTCATGCAGAGGATTGGCGAAATGGTGGCAGACTTGGCAAATTTAAAATTGCATTGCAAAAAATTGGAGGATCGTGTGGAAAAGACTGAGCGTGAGTGTGAACAGATTAAACAGCTGTACAGCGATATGGGTGTTTCGGCAGCGCAGCTAAATGAATGTGAAAACAATGTGGTGTCAACGGATTTCATTATTAGTGGGATTCCTCACACACATAATGAGAACCTGGGCGAAATGTTCGCTCAGCTGTGTCGCGCAATTCAGCTGAATGTTCCGCCAATTCGAGCTGCTTTTCGGGTGCGAAAGGTAAACAAAAATTCGGCGCCCGTTATAGTGAAGCTTGTCTCTCCCAACGATCGCTCTTTGCTATTCAGCGCAATTGCCCGTTTCTACAAAGCGAATAGAAGGGTGCTTGCACTGTGTGACATGGGGTATGAAGGGCATGAAAAAGGGAGAATATTTGTACACGAATGCCTCACAAAGAACAACCGTGAGATTATGCAGCTCGCTACTCAGCTTAAAAAGCAAAAACGTCTCACGGCAGCATTTTCTATTCGTGGGCAAGTCTACATTCGAGTTCGTCCACAAAGTGAAGCAGTAAAAGTCCTTAGTAAAGAGAGCGTTGAACGATTGGCAGCAAGCAACAACACATGAGGATTATTATGAAATTTTATCATTATTTTAAGCTTATAGTTCTATACTCTATTCATAGATTTATGTATACCCTTCAAATTGTTTTCTGTTTTGTTTGTTTATCTCTTTATTTACTACTCTACTGTATATGTTCCACTGACTATCACTCTCTCGTTTTCACTCCACTCTTTCTCCCTTTCTACTTTGCAACTTTATCCGTGTTACTGCATTATCAGAAACATCGAACATATGAAATTGTAAAATATACATACATACATATGTGCAACGCACTAAAAACTCACGCTAACAGTGGGCATTTGAGACCGATTCTAAAGCATATCTGTGATAATCATAATGGGTTTAAAATGTGTCATTTGAATGCTCGCAGTCTCACTGCTGAGAAACTTGACTATTTTAATTATGTGTTTGATGGTTTGACTATTGATATGATTTGTGTAACTGAAACTTGGTTTAAGTCTTGTCTCGATGATAGTTCCTATGCGTTGTGTAATTATGTGTTGCTGCGAAATGATAGGACGTGCAATATGCGTGGCGGAGGTGTTGCCATATACTGCAACAGTACTTTAAACCCAAAAGTGATATATAAATCGGATGGTTCTTGTGAAGCAGAATGTATGTTTGTTGAGGTAGGTGGCTCGGCATTAAAATGTTTTGTTGCTTGTGTTTATAACCTGAATAGAACAAATGACCTTTCAAATATTTTTAGCAAACTAGCAGAATACATGCTTGAATATGAGCATATTGTAACGATAAGACAGTTTGTCGCTGTGCAAAGCAACCCTGTCGCTACGCGCCGTGCTATAATTCAATCTGGCAACGACGGCCGCGACAATGATGGCAACTTTAGTCCAATCTGGCAATGATGGTCGCGATCATCATGGAAACCTTTAGTCCACTCCGGAATGTGCGAGAACGATCTGCGCGATGGCCGGACAGGTATAAAAGACAGCCGGGTGCGGCGCAGCGAGTCAGTCTGATTTTGACTAGTGAAGGTGCCACACGGAGTAATTGAGCGAATAATTAAGTGTAAAGACAGTAAAGTGTAAACCTGTGAAATAAAGTGATTGTTGGTTTATTTTATTTACTGCGGTTGAGGAACTAAGTGTGTTTTATTTTCAAATTACGCAATCCAGAGATACGTATTAGCCCACTAAAACTCATATTCGTAACAATATCATTGTTTGTGGGGACTTTAATGTTGACCTTCTCTGTACTGACTCTCGTTCCAAGGATCTGCTTAATAATTTTCGTACTTATGGCATTGACGTTATTAATCAATATGCTACTCGTTTTGCCCCAAATTCTAAACCTAGCTTACTGGATTTACTATGTGTCAATAACAGTGACGATGCTATCCATATAGACCAGCTTCCTTTGGGTGGAATCTCGGACCACGAACTTCTGTTCTTATCTTACAGATTGGAGTTTGGTAGGATTAAACGTAATTCTGATCTAACGTTCAGAGATTTTAAAAATATTAACCTCGAAGAATTACACAAAGAAGCTGCGTTACTAAGCTGGAATAATTGCACAGTGTACCCAAGTGTTGATAAAAAATTAGAACACCTTAACAAGCTGGTTAACTATCTTTTTGATCATCATGTTCCTTTAAGAACAGTTAAAATTCGTGGTCACAGGAAGCCTTGGCTGACAACTGAAATCATACGCTTGATAAAAGAACGCAATAGAGTATATATACAATGGAAAAATAATCAGAAACAAGGTTGTTGGGAAAAATATCGCCTTCTGCGTAACAAGGTTGTCGTGTCTGTGCGTCATGCAAAAAGAACATATTTAAATAACAAATTAGATACTAATCTGCCCCCTAGAGTGCGCTGGAGTAACCTAAGATCCCTGGGAATATCTGGCAAAGAGAGGGTTCAGTGCAACCTTGATCCTGAGGTAATGAATGAATATTTCATGAATATTAATATTCCTCAAAGTAACTCGGGTGCGGTGGTTCTAGGTAATGAAAAATACAAAAGAAATACTCAATCTGATTTCTCCATGGCGACTGAAAACGACATAGTCAATGCAATATTTGCAATAAAATCCAATGCTATTGGTATTGATGGAGTGAGTTTAAGATTTATTAAATTGATCCTTCCATTTGTCATTCCTTCACTTACACATGTAGTAAACTTTTCCATTATGTCGTGTGTGGTTCCTCGCCAGTGGAAATTAGCGAATATAATCCCAGTTCCTAAAACTACGACTCCGGACTCTGTGCAACATTTTAGACCGATAAGCATATTGTCTGCCTTATCTAAGGTGTATGAAAAATTTCTATCGAAACAAATAACTAGCCATTTGAATGAAAACAATTTGCTCTCGGAATTTCAGTCAGGATTTAGATGTGGTCATAGTTGTGCCACGGCTATGTTAAAGATATTTGAGGATTTACGGCCTGCGTATGATAATAATGAGCTTACAATTCCGGTGCTTCTAGATTTTACCAAGGCATTTGACATGGTTGATCACGGAATACTTTTACTAAAATTACAACATTATTTTGGTTTCAGTTCTTGTTCTTTAAAACTTATGAAAAGCTATCTTTCCGAACGTTATCAGCAAGTGCAATGTGTCCATCAAAATGTTGATATAGTCGTGAAACTAGAGGTCATATGCTATATAGTAACCTGGCATAGTCAGTTTTTCATTTTCTGACCCAAAGTCCTTTTTAAAGGACTTTAAATTTTTAAGGACATACAGATTTCAAATATTTTTTTTAATATTTGTGGGTGTGCAATAATAAAGATATGGGTATTAAATTAAAAAGGAAAATTGTCTCCTTTTAACTAAGTTTTCTATTTTGAACTTTCAGAACTTTGAAATAGAATAAAATTTAGATGTATGAATCTACAGGCTGAGATCCAAAACCTGACATATGTTGGTCCTCAAAGTTCAAATTCTTAAAAAAGTTTTTTGATTTTCAGTTTCGTGTTCAGAGGACCAAAGTTAGTCTTAAAAATACTTTTGTTTTAGGTGCACGCGATTAACCCATTTTTTATCGCTTAGGTCGACTGAAGACATCATTGAGTTCAGGGTGCTAGCCTATTCCTTTAAACGTGGTGTTCAAAAAAATACTTATGGACTTAAGCGATTATTGCTTTGCCACCAAACAAATTACTATTAGTACATAATAAAAACATATAAAATTTGTTTATATGCATTTTTGTAACTGAATTACAATGTTTCTTTTACTTTTTTATACATAAAAGACCTATTCTGTTTGGGTACAGATAATTTGTACGAATTTGTACACATTTTTACTGGATCCTGTTTGTGTACGCCAAATCTCTTGCAACGAGAGAGAAACGGGGAGCGTAAAGTGACAGTTCATTTTGTGAGAGCTTGCAAGTTTTTACTGAAGAAATTTTGTCCAGTAAAGGCTTGATTACACGTAACGAGTAGAGTGACGAGACAGCAACTCGAACGAGTACTCGTTTCGTCTAAACAGTAAAGCGAGTTGTTGATTGAGTCAGTGACCGAGAAGAGAGTCACTAGAATCACATTTTGTTTACCCCTCGGATGGACTTTGTCGTCTCGCCAGACGAAATGGTTAAAAAAATAAAAAAATCACAGATTCATCTCCTTTTTAAAGTGTATTTGTGGGTAACTAAGTAAGTATATATGAACATAATTTGTATATATTGTTACGAAAATCTCAAGTTTTCCAAGGTTCGTTTGGATTGTGTTTGAAAATAAAACAACTTCAATTATTCAGCGCAAAACGCAGTCAGAAACTAACAATCAATTTAATTACAAATTTACACTTCGCTTGTATCTACACTTGTTACCACTTTGCTTGCTCAACACCAGTGTTGTGACTAATATGGGGCATTTCACGTCAAGCGGACAATCCAAAAAAAGTGAGGTCATGAATTTTGTTTATTTTCTGGTCAGTTATACTTCTAGTAGACGTGGATGTGTAGACCCAATTTTTTTTTCGTATGATGTTTTTTTGCTGAGTTATGAGCTTCTAAAAATTGACTAAACATAAAGTCATGAATTTTTGGATGCTTGTTATCTGTATCAATTAATTTGTAAAAAAAACTAAAAAGTATTGTTTCTTATAGGAAAAAAGTTGTTGTTTTTTATTTTTGTCGAATTCTAAATTTTAATTTTTTTTACGTATAGTAAACCGGAAGTGAAAATTTGAAATCGATATTTGAGTAACTTCGACACCTCTTTTTTTTATTTTAACGTAAATTAAAGCTTTAAATGTACTCATTCTCCACAAAAAAAATTAAAACGTGATCTCCAACCGTTTAAGACTTAGAGCACATACAGTACATACACATAGCTGAAAATAATGGATTTTTACACTAAAATGTGCTCTAAGTCTTAAACGGTTGGAGATCACGTTTTAATTTTTTTTGTGGAGAATGAGTACATTTAAAGCTTTAATTTACGTTAAAATAAAAAAAAAAGGTGTCGAAGTTACTCAAATATCGATTTCAAATTTTCACTTCCGGTTTACTATACGTAAAAAAATTAAAATTTAGAATTCGACAAAAACAAAAAAACAACACCTTTTTGACTATCAGAAACAATACTTTTTAGTTTTTTTTACAAATTAATTGATACAGATAATAAGCATCCAAAAATGCATTACTTTCTGTTTAGTCAATTTTTAGAAGCTCATAACTCAGCAAAAAAACATCATACGAAAAAAAAATTGGGTGTACACATCCACGTCTACTAAAAGTATAACTGACCAGAATATAAACAAAATTCATTTTTTTGGGATGTCCGCTTGACGTGAAATGCCCCATATATTAAAGTAGTGTAACTAATTACGTAGTATATTACTTTTGCTTTAAAAATGTAGTGTAACTAGTTACTTTTCCCGTAAGTAATCACCTTCAGTAATATTACTACTTTTTTCAAGTTACTTATTACCAGGGAACGGATTTTGTGAAAAATGCCTTTTTTGTTTGCTGCTAGATAGAGCATTTCTGATTGAAAATGAGCACGAATTAGGTCTTCCTGATTAGGAATATACCACTTTTATTTTGCCTTTTTTTGCCTTAAAAAAGGCAGTTTGCCTTTTTCACCCATAAATGCCTTTTTTTAGTGCCTATTTTACCTATAAATGCCACAAAACGCCTTTTTCAAGATTTGTCGAGCGCCTTTTTATTTTTCTTTCGTTTTTAATATTTTCCACCTTTTGTTTCGCAAAAATACCTTGAAACTAAAAAAAAATTAAGTGGCAACATTGCAATTTCGTTAACTTATCGATGTTTTTACATTGATTTGATCATTCCTATGCCGTTATTTTTTGTTGTGCAGTGGAAAATTTAAAGAAAAAAACACGCCAAAATCAAAAAGTTCGGTTAGCGCAAAAATTTCCGCGCTGATAACAGATTTTGGTGGTGCTGAGAGAGGTGCTGAAATCCTTTCTTTTATTTATTTTTTGTGATACAAGTACGGCTTTTATGCTTTTATATGAGAAGTTAAAATATGAATTTAAAATATGTGCCATTTCAATTCAATTCAATTCAATATCTTAGTTTTAGTTTTGAAACTATCTTTGAAAACCTTGATGTTCCTTTTCTTTTACAAAAAACGAGGTATAAATATTGTATGTTGCATACGTCAGATGAAATAAAATTATTAACAAATACATACCGTTTCCTCTTTTTTTTTAGATTTTCTAGTATTTTTTTCTTATTTTGAAATGCCTGTTTTTGCCTTTTTAACAGTTTTTAATGCCCTATTTTGCCTTTTTAGGCAAGTTTTTAGTGCCTTTCCGTGCCTTTTTGCTATTTTATTTTGCCTTTTTTATAGGTTTTTAGGTCCTCAAAATCCTTTCCCTGCTTATTACAATATTACTTTTTAGTCAAGAAAGTTCTAATTTTCATGTAAAACAGCCGCACTGATAACATGATTAAGATCTATTACAATTATACAACGCTGCACTTGTTCATACTAGACATAGCTCGGGTCTTTCATTTCCAACTGAGTTTGGTAGTGGAGAAACAATTAACATTTGCAAGCAAATTCAAGCGGTTTTAACAAAAAAGGTGACGAAATTCAAATTGTAATTCAAAATGAAATAAACATTTAAGCTGATTGTTTTTTTCTGGAAATTCCGCAAATATTTCGATTTGTTGACGGAAAATAATATATTACTTTTTGTGATACATTACTTGATACTTCCAGTAATAAGTAATGTAACGATATTACTTTCAAATGTCAGTAATGTGTAATAAGTAATATGTTACTGTCAAAAGTAATAAGTCCCAACACTGCTCAACACAGACTCGACTCCTTGCGCTGCACACTGCTGCTTTTATACCAGTTTTCTTATCGCGCCGAAGTTTCTTGCAACTTACAATTGGAAAACGCTCGACCATTCTCGCACAGCCCATTCCTTCGCGAACCATCCTTGCCATATCGGACTATACCAAGCGAATTATACCAAATTTGCCGTACTTCAAAGTTCATGCCTAAAAGTATGCTATTCATGCATAGCACAGCACAGTGCTTCATCGCTACAATATATATACTTACATACGTTGCCTACCATATAAACATAATAAATTTCATCTGTCATTGCGATTTGCCTTTGTCAAAAGCCTCACCCAGATTTCGTCTGGCCAGACGACAAAGTGCAAATGTGTAGTAACTAATTACTGCCCATCGAAGGGTTACTAGGCCGAGTACTACTTTACCGTTATATTTTTCTTCTCGCTCGTCACATGCGGAATCGCTCGTAACATGCGGAATGCGTCACACACCACTTTTCGCTCGGTTGAGTTTAATTGCGCAAGTTGCTTAGTTCATTTTGTGTATTGTAAAACCGAACTGACTCGCCACGTGTTAAACGTTTGAACAACTCGTCGCTTTTGCTCGCCATCCCAATTCTCTCGGTCTAGTACCATTTTGATGTCTCGCCACTCTACTCGTTACGTGTAATCAAGCCTTAACTTTTAGCCAGTAAGAAGAAGAACAAGAAAAACATCTGACTGGCTGGCATATGGCTTGCAAACTTTTTAGGCAAATGGAACCAGCAAAGAATTTGTGCCTTCGCAAGTCTGCTGACCCACAACCGCCTTGCTCAGCTTTTCCTGCTACAGCTGAAAGGGAAAAATCGCAGATTGAGCCCAACGAACTATTTGCCTTTTGCATTAAATGTTTGACTAAACTTAAGTTTCTCTACCGCTCGTTTATTCGGATTACTAGTATTCGGAATGAATGCTTCGTTTGCGGTGGGGATACATACTCATATCCGTTTTTTTGAGTAGTGGCACATATTCGCACCGCATTTTACTCGAATACATATTGAGTCATACAAATATGTCGGCATGCAGATCTCTGATGTGTACTATCACAGAATAAACAGTATACAGAAGGCGCATCTGAAATAATTTTGCGATCTCATTTCAGACGCGGGCGGGAAGCAGCAAAGATGAGGTAAATGTATATGGAACCGAGAGAATAAGCGCAAGCGAGCGGAGAGCTGCTTTGCGATCCTCTCCTGCATTCTCGCATTCATTCCACTATGGTCCAGCGGACCAGTTTTTTGGCATAAAGTCAATTTTTTTTTTGCGTTACAAAAATATATAGTTAATGCATATTATTAATAATACTTTGTATATCTCAAAAAACTAATTTTTGTATGGTCAGGTGGCAACCCTATTTATTTACCGTTCGTTTAATGTTGACATTTTCAATCATATGTCTTTCGTGCTTCGTGTGAAGATTATTAAGTTCAAGTTCAAGTGCTCATAATTTTTAAAGATTACAAAACAATTTTTTTTCCAAAATGGAGAATAATTCTGAAGGTATTTAGTATAAAACGTAATATCCAGTATTTGTTTAGTTAGTGTTGTGAATGAAATTAAATTACAAATAAGTTTGTGGTTTTGTCGTGTAAATTCAACAATCGTGTTTGTGTTCTGTGGAGTAAAACTTTGGTTGCTTACGATGGCTTTTGATTAAACAACCTAACTGGTGAAAGGTGATAATGTGTACTTTCATGTGGCAATTTAAAATTCTGCGAATTTTTGCGAATGTTCAAAATAATGTGTGTTTTCAGAATCAATTAACCTCAAAAACGAAGATATTTTTAATGCATGGTTAAAAAACAACAAAAATAAAAATGCAGTTGTGGGTTGGATTGCTCATGAAATGAATATAAATGTAGATGAAATGGAATCGTGCAAAAAGAAAATTCAGAACATTTGTTCATTCATTAATGCAAAATGGATCAAATGTCAAAGGTCACTGACTCGCTTTAAGCAATCCAATAATGAATGGCTAGCCGGTGAGACGAATTTCCTAACTGGTCGTAAATGTAAAAAAGGACGACCGTCACTTAGTTATAGTGAGGGGAACGATCGATTGAAAAGAAAACTTGCTTACGATGTGTCTTCGCAACAACTACACGACCCTATGCTACTGGTTCACGCTGCTTCTACTGCAGCGCGAACTTCAAAGGAAGGTGATTTACGATTTGTATTAAAAGAGTCCCTTGCCTCTCCGACCAGACCGGCAAAAATTAAGAAATTGATTATTTCTGAAAAGCAAAATCCAATAGTGTTATCTTCTGAAGAAGCTTTGGTATTTTTATTAGAGAATAATTTGAGCAAGCAACAATACGTAAACATGCGATTACTTAACAAAGCTCGTAACTGCGACATATACCCTGCTTACAATAAAATAATTGAATGTAAGCTTCACTGCAGGCCAGAAGGAATAATGAATTCCGAAACTTCAGCTCATGTTTCGTTGCAAAAGCTGGTAGATCATACAGCCAAGAGAATTTTATTGTTGTAACAAGAAGTTATTGAACAAATGACAGATATAAATAACGCTACATTGATACTTAGCTACGGTTTCGATGGGTCAACAGGACAAAGTATGTTTAAACAGATGTTTTACGAAGGCACGCCTGAGTCCTTTGATCATTCACTTTTTGTAACCTCAATTATACCTCTTAAATTAATATCATATTCCAATAAGATCATTTGGCTTAACCGCACCCCTCAATCCATACGCTTTTGCAGACCAATGAAAATTGAATTCGTTAAAGAAACTAAAGAACACATTTTGACTGAAAAAAATAAATTAGATCTCGAAATATCAAGTTTAACTCCGTTAGAATTGAGATTGAAAGATGGTACAAAAATTATTATTAACTATGATCTAAACATGACGTTGATAGATGGCAAGGTTTTGAATATATTAACTGGAACAAAATCGACTCAATCTTGTCCTATTTGTGGTGCAAAACCGAAACAATTTATGTCTGTGACAGATTTAAAATCTCCTGTTTTCGAGCCGAAATCAAACACCTTGCAATATGGTGTCAGTCCACTACATGCATGGATACGATTTCTGGAATTTATATTACATCTTTCGTATAGAATCGACATAAGAAAATGGCAAATAAGGGACCCGGACGAGAAGAATACCATTAAGCAAAGAAAACAGGAAATACAGAAAAGTTTTTGGGAGAAAATGGGATTGCATATTGACAAACCTAAGTCAAATGGAAGTGGCACAACAAACGATGGGAATACGGCAAGAAGAGTGTTCGGCAACTTAGAATTATTTGCATCAATTACTAATATTGATATTGACGTATTGAGGCGTTTTCACATAATACTGGTATCCATTTCATGTGAATTTTGCATTAACGTTAAAAAGTTCAATGATTTCTGTAAAGAGACAGCTGATGTATATTTTAAAAAGTATTATTGGTACCCAATGTCACCAACAGTACATAAAATTTTAGTTCATTCTGCACAAATAATGGAAGCATCACTAGTACCAGTTGGCTGCCTAGGCGAAAATGCATCAGAAGCAAGAAATAAGTCCTACAAAAATGATCGTATTGCTCATGCGAGGAAAAATTCACGAAGTAACAATATTATCGATGTGTTTAACAGAGCTATGGATTCTTCTGACCCCTTGTTGTCAAGTATCTGCATAAATAGTCGAAATAAAAATAGATTAACCCTTATTCTCATACCCAAACTTACTAACGTCGTTTGGCACCCGGGGTACCCATTTCATGAAATTTTTAAGTTTTCAATATAGAAAACAAAATTTTTTAAATATATGATTTGTTCGCTTTTCACCTAAATAACGAGGATCCGGAAGGTAAAAAAAAAATTTTCATTATTTGTCAGTTTTTTTCACGAAAATACATCGCAGTGGGCACCCGGGTACCCGGGTATGAGAATAAGGGTTAATCCAAACAATTCCGCATGCAGTTATTGAACTTTTGGAGTTGCCTGCCGTTCCTGTTAATCTAGACATAGCGTCTACATCGCATCACGATTTCGATGATAGAAATTGCGATTCGGACAACGATATGGAGATGTTTTCTGAATATTCTTTTGAGCTGGAAGTTGATGATGATAATGATTTGGAGTAATGTATGGTTATAACGTAATTCCTTTCAAAAATCTCAGTTATGCATATATTTAATGTTTTTTCAGACAAATTTGCAGCTGTCAGAAAATCCGTTTGTGTTTGCCTTAAAGTAAACATTAAAAACATGAAATTTTTTACTTTATATTACTATTTTTTACATAAAATAAACTCCGTTTTTATCAACCATTGAAGCATTCACGTATTAAAGAAATTTCAATATTTTATTTCTATGATAAGTAGGCGTGGCAGTGGTCGGATTTCGCCCAAATTTTTACAGAAGTCTTAGGAATATATGAAAAGCATATGTGCCAAATTTCAACGCTCTAGCTCCTTCCCCTGATTTTATGCCAAAAAATCGGTCTTCTGGACCATAGTGCATTCGATGGATTGGTTTATTCTCATTTCGACAACAACACACAATGTTGTTGTTTTCCGCAGCAAGCCAGCTTGGCTTTACTCGGGCACTTTGAAATGGTGGTTGTTTTGGCAAAGCGATCGCCAGTCACTTTTACCTATGCAAATTTTGCCTGTCCGCTTCTTGTTCTTGTTTGTAAAAAAGCAAGCGCAGAGCGAGCACGAGCCGGCGATTTTGTTTATTGTCATTATCAATTGAATCTTCGGAGCTGAATGGTCGTTTTTGTTCATGCTGCGCTTAGATTAATTGATATTAAATTTTGCAAATATTTAGACGTGGTTGATCCAAAATAAAAATTTGTACAAATATATTTACAAGGCTAGTTCCAAGTATAATTATTTGTCTAAATTTTGACGTGGTTGATTCCAATTTTGAATTTGTTGCTATTTTTTTGACGTGGTTGATCCAAATTAAAAATTTTTACAGATATTTTGACGTAGTTGATCCTTTCTGGTCATTATATTACTTTTGATTTGGCATATTCATTGACTTTACTAGTATCCGGCTCCGAGTAAAAATTTACTACCCCGGGTGGGTAAAAATTTAATAAAGTCAGGGCTTCAATGCTGCATAACATGTTGCCGAAAATCTAGACGGCATGATGAAAAACTTAAAATGTTTAAATTTCCACCCTATGACTCAGCCAGGGGCGTAGCCAGAACTTGGCCATGGGGGGGGGGGTTTTGAAAATTTGTGTTGAATACACGAGAAGAATTCCTTTATTAATAAACTGCGTAATATGTTATTGCGCAGGAATTCTGCTCGTGCGTAGCAAAAATGCATTGATCGTGTCCGATTGCGTTTGTTTATTTGATGCGCAATGCAGCAACGGAAAAGTCCCGTTAGGCCGCTCAATTGTCTGCTAACTAAAAGGATAGTTTGTGCGCTAGTCGCATGTGTATCCGTTGTCTTGCAGTTGTGTATCTATTGCGCAATGCGTAGTTGCACTTTACTTCTGCGCTAGAAGTTTTACTTCGATTCATTCTTCGCTGATCAGTGCTGGTGACAGGTCGTCAAATAAATAAGTTCTTAAACGAAATTAAAGTGTTTTATTGAAGACTAAATCCAACAGGTTATGGGCCCAGCTCCCGTCCACTTTGTAAATAATCCGTGTAAATATTTTTTGGTGTAAATCAGTGAACTTGGAAAACTTGAATTAATTAATATAGAATAATGGAGAAAATTAAAAGAAACATTAAGCCTTTTGATGGCGAAAAATATTCAATTTGGAAATTTAGAGTTAGAGCACTCTTGGCGGAAACAGATGCTCTAAAAGTGATAGACACTGAAGTGCCAGAAGACATTACGGACGAATGGAGAAAAAGTGAAAGAAATGCTAAAAGCATCATCATCGAGTATTTAAGTGATTCATTTCTTGGCTTTGCAAGTAGTGAAAGTACTGCAAGGCAAATTTTTAAGAACTTAGATCAGATATACGAGCGAAAGAGTTTAGCGTCGCAACTAGCTGTGCGGAAAAGGTTGCTTTCGTTAAAATTGAAGAGTGAATCCCCATTATTAGGTCACTTTAATTTATTTGATGACCTAATTAACGAACTGTTGGCTTCGGGAGCTAAAATTGATGAGATGGACAAAGTGTCTCACTTATTATTAACATTACCACCATCTTATGATGGAGTTGTAACCGCAATTGAAACACTGTCAGAAGATAATTTAACATTGGCTTTCGTAAAGAACCGGTTGCTGGATCATGAAATTAAGTTAAGAAGCGATAATAAAGACACAAGTTCCAAAATATTGGAAGCGATGTGTAATAATAACAATAAAAGCTATACAAATTTCTCGCAAAACTTTAAAAACCAAAATAAATTCAAAACTTTTAAAACAAATACCAAGCCAATTGTGAAATGCTATCACTGTGGTAAAAAGGGACATATAAAAAAAGACTGCTATGCATTTAAAAGGTTTTTGAGTAACAAAAAGAATGAACATGCCAAAGCTGCACAATTTGCAACTACTTCACCGCGAAACGGTTTCGCGTTTATGATAAGAAATGAAGCTGTAATTCCTACTGTCGGCGACGTGTCTTTTCTCCTGGATTCTGGAGCTTCTGACCACATTATTAATAACGAAAATCTTTTCACCGATTGTGTCGATCTGGAGTACCCAATAAGGATATCAATCGCAAAGTGTGGGGAATATATTTATGCTACAAAGAAGGGCATCGTTAGGCTCTGTGATGATTCTCAAAACGAAATTACCCTGGAAGATGTACTTTTTTGTAAAGATGTTCCACAGAATTTAATTTCAGTGAAACGGATGCAGGATGCTGGATTGAAAATCGAATTTGATGCAGGAGGTGTTAAAGTCAGCAAGAATGGTCAAGTAATCATTGATGGTAAATGTATTCATAATGTTCCTATTATCGACTTTGTTTTAAGCAGAAAAGCGTATGCATCAAATATGGTTAAAAATAATGGTTATCTTTTGTGGCATGAAAGATTAGGACATATTAGTAAAGGAAAGTTCTTGGAAATAAAAAACAAAATATGTTTAATGATATTGCACTTTTAAAGACTGTGCAACCAACTGATGAATTATGTGAGGCATGTATATATGGAAAACAAGCTAGACTAAGTTTTAATATATCTAAAAATAAAAATTACATTAAAAGACCTCTATTTGTAGTCCATTCAGATGTCTGTGGCCCGATAACACCTTCTACAGTTGATGAAAAGAACTATTACGTAATTTTTGTTGATCAATATACACACTACTGTGTAACTTATTTGATCACCTATAAGTCTGACGTTTTTGCCACTTTCAAAGATTTTGTTGCAAAAAGTGAAGCCCATTTCAATTTAAAAGTTGTAAATCTATATATTGATAATGGGAGAGAATATTTGTCAAATGAGATGCGCGACTATTGTGTTCAAAAAGGCATCAGTTACCACCTAACAGTTCCACATACTCCACAACTAAATGGTGTGTCTGAACGCATGATAAGAACAATAACGGAAAAAGCTCGTACTATGGTTAGTGGAGCGAAATTGGACAAACGGTTTTGGGGTGAAGCTGTATTGACAGCTACCTATTTGATTAACCGAAGTCCAAGTAAAGCGTTGAAAAATAGTATGAGAACACCATTTGAAATGTGGCACAATAGAAAGCCTGATTTAAGATATTTGAAAGTATTTGGTTCGACAGTATATATCCATAATAAAACAAGAAAACGAAAATTTGATGAAAAATCATGGAAAGGTATTCTTGTTGGATACGAACCAAATGGATACAAAGTGTGGGATGTGGCAACTGGAAAGTTTGTGTCAGCGAGAGATGTGATCGTTGATGAAACAAACATGGTAAATTCTAGGACTGTTGTAAAAGACAGAGTAGAGTTGAGAAACTCTGGTAATGAAATTGAATTCCCGAATGAGAGTACGGAAAGGATATCTAATGAATTTGCATTAGATAAACAGCCTAGTGGTGTGGTAACAAGTAAAGAGAATGCCGATCCAGTTGAGACTGGTGAAAATGTATTAGAGAATACTGATGAACACAATGGTCAGCTACAAAACTCACAGTTAAGTGAGGAAAAAAACGAAGTCAGAAGAAGTGATCGATTGAAGGAACGGCCACAGATATCATACAAAGAAAGTGATTTGTTAGTCAAAAGTTGCATAATGAATGCACAAAGTTTCATTGATAGCGTTCCAAATTCTTTTGATGATATTAAAAATAGAAGCGATAGGTCACATTGGGAAGAAGCAATTAAAGAAGAGCTTGATTCTCATTTTTATAACAAAACTTGGTCTCTTGTATCAAAACCTAAAAATAAGAACATAGTTAGTTGTAGGTGGGTTTTTACAAGGAAATATGACGAGCTAGGCAATCCAATTAGATATAAAGCAAGGCTGGTCGCGCGTGGTTTCACACAGGAATATTTAATTGATTATGATGAAACATTTGCTCCAGTAGCAAGAATTTCTAGTCTCCGATTTATATTAGCTTTTGCAAACCAATTTGACTTGAAAGTTCACCACATGGATGTTAAAACCGCATTTTTGAATGGTATATTGAAAGAAGAGATTTATATGACGGCTCCTCCGGGATTATCCTGTGGTAGTGATCAAGTCTGCAGATTGAATAAAGCAATATATGGTCTTAAGCAGGCTGCAAGGTGTTGGTTTGAAATTTTTGAACAAGCATTGAAAGAAATCGGTTTCATGAATTCAGCTGTAGATCGTTGTATTTAAATTCTTGATAAGGGTGATGCACATCACAACCTGTATGTGTTATTATATGTGGATAACCTAGTAATAGCAACAGGGAATATTGAAACAATGACCACTTTTAAAAATTATTTGAAGAGCAAATTTAGGATGACTGATTTATTTGAGATTAAATATTTTATTGGGATAAAGATCGAAAGAGTTAATAATAGCGTAAGTCTTAGTCAGTCCGCTTATATCGAAAATGTTTTAAAGAAATTTAAGATGATTGATTCTAAAGCAGTTAGTACTCCACTTCCAAGTAGGCTAGATTATGAAGCATTGAATTCAGACGAAAATTGTGATGCACCGTGTCGTAATTTAATTGGCTGTTTAATGTATATTATGTTGTGCACACGACCCGATTTAAGTACATCGGTTAATATATTGAGTCGATATAGCAATAAAAATAATAAAGAATTGTGGCAGTGCCTTAAAAGAGTTCTAAGATATCTTAAAGGTTCGAGTGATTTAAGATTAGTCTATTCTAAAAACTTAAATTGCAAAGAAATGATAACTGGTTATGTTGATTCTGATTGGGGTGGAAGTGTTAGTGACAGGAAAAGCACTACTGGTTATGTATTTATGATGTTCGAATCATGTATAGTTTGTTGGAATACAAAGAAACAACACTCTGTTGCTGCTTCATCTACTGAAGCAGAGTATATGGCACTTTTTGAAGCCGTTAGAGAAGCCTTGTGGCTGAAGTCGTTAATGAATAGTATACAAATTGAATTGAAAGAACCAATGAAAATATATGAAGATAACCAAGGTTGCATAAGTATAGCAAATAATCCGTCATGTCACAAAAGATCGAAGCATATCGATATTAAATATCATTTTTCACGGGAGCAAGTTGAAAATAAACTAATTAAAATTGAGTATATTCCTACAGATAAACAACTAGCTGATATTTTGACAAAGCCGCTGTCTGGAGCCAGATTTTTAGATTTAAGAAGTAAAATGAATTTGAAATAAAGCATATGAAGGAAAACAAAAAATTAATTAAAAAAATGTAATGTATATAAGTATGTATAAAAATGTAATATGATATATTGAGAAACAATGTAATAATGTATGGTTTGATTGGGTTTTTCTGGGTTTTCCCAATCCTTGCAACGAATGTTGAACCATAATATTGTCATTCCCCAGATTACACGACTTTTCACCAGCAAATATTTTTTTTTATTAATGTAGAAACATGTGAATCAGTTTGTGGCGATCAATTAATTTTTGAGGAGGTGTGTTGAATACACGAGAAGAATTCCTTTATTAATAAACTGCGTAATATGTTATTGCGCAGGAATTCTGCTCGTGCGTAGCAAAAATGCATTGATCGTGTCCGATTGCGTTTGTTTATTTGATGCGCAATGCAGCAACGGAAAAGTCCCGTTAGGCCGCTCAATTGTCTGCTAACTAAAAGGATAGTTTGTGCGCTAGTCGCATGTGTATCCGTTGTCTTGCAGTTGTGTATCTATTGCGCAATGCGTAGTTGCACTTTACTTCTGCGCAAGAAGTTTTACTTCGATTCATTCTTCGCTGATCAGTGCTGGTGACAGGTCGTCAAATAAATAAGTTCTTAAACGAAATTAAAGTGTTTTATTGAAGACTAAATCCAACAATTTGTTTGCCAATTTAATATTAAAGGGTGATTTTTTAGCAACTTTTTTTTGGCAACACTGTTTTTGGCAGCTTAGCTGTTTTCGTGTAACATGTTACTGTCAAACATGTTCAGTTTGGTCTATAATTTAACCATGAATCGACTTACAAACGAAAAACGCTTGCAGATTATTGAATTTTACTATCAAAATTCATGCTCGGTTAAGAAAGTGCATTGTGCACTTCTTCCATTTTATGGTCAGTTTGTGCGACCTTCTGAGGCGCCTATTCGGAATTGTGTGACTAAATTTCGCACCAAATTTACATTATTGGACATTAAACCACCAACACGCACACGTAGAGTGCAGACAGAGGAAAATATCGCAGCTGTATCCGCCACACAGCACGCGAAACAATGGCCCAATGGAGAGGCGAGTTCGGTGAAACTGTTCACGTTTGGGGCCGGTCAATTGGCCGCCTAGATCGTGCGATTTAACGCGTTTAGACTATTTTTTGTGGGGCTATGTTAAGGCTCATGTCTATAGCGACAAGCCCGTAACGGTTGACGCTTAGAAGCCAATATTGAAGAATTTATTCGTGAGATACCGACCGATATGTTGGAGAGAGTATGCCAAAATCGGACCCAAAAATTAAATATTAAATAAATTTTATGTGTTTGTTTTTTAAATTAAATCCGAAGGCTATTACAAAAACCCTTTACATGCTTTTTAAAGTAAACTGCACTTTTCAAAGAGGGCATTTTGTGGTGGTGCCACCCATATGTGACTTAGTGCAATTAAAATTTCATGAAATTTTGTTCGAAGTAAGAGTATGTTTTGTCACTGGTACAAAAATTCTATGCTAATTTGCAAAAAGCAAATATTAAGTTTTGTTTTAAAGTTGGTAGAACTTTAAGCGAAACATTTCAATTGATGGACCAAGTTATGATCGCTTATCCCGTGGCAGAGTTCATGAGTGGTACACGCGATTTAAAAACGATTGTCGGACATAAATGATGACCAACGTGTTAGCCAACTGAAACCCGCAATCAGCGCAGATTCCATCAAAACTTGACGGTAGTTCATCATAGATCAGCCAAAATCGACTTGAAATTGGATTTAACCTTCGCTTTCCTTATACTCACCCGGGTGATCTTTTTAATATTCATGTTCAATATCCGCCAGAGTGTTTATCCAAAGTAGTTATGATTTCGACTTACAGAACATATTCGACAGTAGTTTTCAATAACATAAAATAAATTTTTTTTGAAATATTAGTCATGCTTTATTTGTTATTTTTGTTATTTTGTATACCACATACCCACACGGGTGGTCCCAGGCGCTTCCGTATCGCATTTACCTGAACTTTTGGCTATCGAAAGACGCCATCTCATCGATAGACACTTGTGACTGATTTTTGACTAAAAGTTGAATTTTAACCATCAACCACTCCTCGTTTTCACCTGATGCGGCATCGTGCGTCTTTCACCTTTTCAAAAAAATGCATTTACCGATTAAACAAAGGCGTTTTGAGGACGTAGAAGCCATCCAAAAGGCTTGCACCGACATCCTGAAGGACATTCCAGCCGACGATCTAAAACACTCATTGGACATGCTTTTAGATCATGCAAATAGCTTTACTGAGCCTGAAGGGGACTATTTAAAACAATCATATCGTTTTCACCAACAAAATTTTTTGTTATTCTTTCAAATGTTTAAAGGTGAAAAGACCTTTCTGCTAATATAGGAACGTACATACCATGCATAGTGAGTACAAATTTTTAATAATTATAGGCCATGGGGGGGTTCTGACACCCTAAACCCCCCTTGGCTACGCCCCTGGACTCAGCTATGGGCCAAATTTGGCGAGAAAAATGTAGCATTAAAATTAAAGAATACACCAAACCATTATTTATATGCGTTAATCACTTCTCAAGTTCTGACATTGGGAAAAAATATTTAAAATCTGGAGCAGTTCCTGTATTTAATTTGGAAAATGTTGAAGAAACTTATGAGTTTTCAGAGCCCAATTGTTCAACTAAAAAGAGACGAAAAAGTGAGTCCGAAGATGGGTATTGCAATAATTGCGAATCATATGCTAAATCCGTAATTTTTACAGGAAGAAGTATTACAACATTTTGGCAAAATACAGAAACATTAAAAACCAGAAGAAATTACCAAAAAAGTCAGATGTGCTCCAACGTATCGACTCTTATAATAACGTGAGCAAAGAATCAAAGGTATTTTGTAAGCTTCTTCTTAGTTCCCGTCCTAAAGAATATACGGAAGATGTAAAAGATTTGGCTCAAAATATTTATTATGTCTCGCAGTCGACATATCAATTTTTAAGAAATAAACTAAATCTAAATTTGCCACATATCTCGACTGTTAATCGATGGGCCCCTGTTAAGTTCTTGCAGCCAGGTTTTAAGAACTCTGCTTTTGAGGTTATAAGAAAACGGGGCTTGGATTTGACCCAGAGCGAAAAAAACAACATGATTCTATTAATGGATGAAATGGCAATTAGAAAGGAATTACGATATAATCCTAAATTAGATTTGGTTGATGGGTATGAAGAAAATGGGGTTGAAAGGACAAGCCAAATAGGAAAACAATTATGTGTTTTTATGGTCAAATCAATGTTTTCTAACTGGTCATTGGTACTAAATTACTTTGTTTCCAAAAACGGACTTTCTGCAAATATGTTAAAAAATATCATTCTGGAAAATTTAAAAATTCTTAATAGTTTTGGCATCACAGTAAAAGTTATAACTTGTGACCAAGGGTCTTCCAATAGGAAGTGCTTTTCGGATATGGGTGTAACTTTGGAAAGGCCTTTCCTGATGGAAAAGTGTTCTGTATATATGATTTCCCGCACCTTGTTAAATCATTGAGAAATGGCTGGCTCAAATGCGACTTAGCTACACCAAATGGAATTGCAAGTTTTAGGGTAGTTCAGGAACTATTTGAAATGGAACTTAAATCAACAAAAAAAATGTGTCCTAAACTAACCAGCCAGCACATTTTCCCAAATTCTTTCGAGAAAATTAAAGTAAAACTGGCAACCCAAATTTTCAGCAGGACTGTTCAAGCTGCTATTAGGACAACTGCTGAAACTATAGGTTTCAAAAGTTGCTAAAGAATTGGCTTTATCTACGGCAAGCTTTATAGAAAATATTGACAAAATATTTGATTGCCTAAACAGTGGATCGTTATATTCCAAAAATGTTTACAGATTTGCGATTCAACTCAACAGCTTATCACATGAGTACATAAAATTCTTCCTTAAATACCTGAATGAAATCTCATTTGTTGACAAAAAGAAAAAAGTATTTTTTCTAGATGGGATGAAACTTACTCTAAAAGCTGTTTTGCTATTAGTAGACCACGACAAAAAGGTGGTAATAATATAAGTCCATCAGTGGCTGATATTATTAATATATTAGCACGCTTAATGGCCGCCAAAATTGTGCAATTTAGTTCCCACAGCAATTGTGAAGAATTAAATGATACTACGTTTGAAACGCTTTCTAATATCGTATTAAATCTCGACTCAGCTCCTGAACATAACGAAGAAACTAGTCAAACCGATGATTTCGAAGTGGATAATAATACAGCCATCCTTGCCGATTTCATATTAAATGATAATTTTCAGAACTGTTTTAAATTTACCATTGATTTAGCGTCTTTAAGATATTTTTTGGGTTATGTTGTTTACAAAATACTTCCCAAAATAAACTGTGAAACATGTGCAGGTGAATTGAGAAAAGAAGATGAGGTACTAACAGTTCCTAGTGAACTTTTCATATTTCACAAAAACTTTAACTCTCTCAAAGATTTCGGCAATCTTATTAGTCCATCGCAAATTCTATTAGAGATAAGCAAAGTACACATTTCAATTTTCCGCAGCATTTTTGAAAAACAGCCACAAATTGTAGTCATAAAAAATTTAATAAAAGTTAAATGTCAAAATGCTACACCACAATGGTTTTCCACATGTCCTGATCATGAAAACACAATTTTGGATTTTATGATCTTAGTTCTTCTCAGGCCCGTGCGCAGAATTCGTTTATGGGGGGGGTTTTGACATATGTGTATCATGTTAGGTTATGAAGTTAATAAAAAATAATAAGAAACTTTTCTTATAAATGAAGACATTTTATTGTGTCTTGACTTGATATTCGGTTATTATATAGGGTTTTCCAACAAGAGGTGTTATTTTGGTATTCAAAGAAAAATGCAATTTTTTGAGATAAATGATCGGATGTTTATTTAATAATAAAGAAGAAGGTATGCCGTTAATAATCAAAAACAACATCAGCCAAATGGCCACCACGACCACGCTTACAGGACCATATACTTTTCATGAAATTTTCCATAACCAAATCGCAAAGTGGCTGCCCCATGTCCTCGATAGCCTCACGAATTCTATCTTTGAGGTCTTGAATCGACGCTGGGCTGTTGGCGTACACCTTATCTTTCACGTGGCCCCAAAGGAAGAAGTCGCAATGTGTTAAATCACAAGATCTCGGTGGCCAATTGTGATCACCTCTTCCAGAGATAACACGGTCCGGAAACTTTTCCCGTAAAAGAGCAATGGTTTCGTTGCTCGTGTGGCACGTAGCGCCGTCTTGTTGAAAGTAAACGTTGTCCAGATCAATACCATCCAACTCCGACCATAAAAAATCATTAATCATCTCTCGATAGCGCAATCCATTCACCGTAACTGTTGATCCAACCTCATTTTCGAAAAAGTAAGGTCCAATGACCCCGCCGGACCATAAACCGCACCAAACAGTCACACGTTGAGGATGGAGAGGCTTCTCAACAATAACTCTTGGGTTTTCCGAGCCCCAGATGCGACAATTTTGCTTGTTGACGTAGCCACCGAGGTGGAAATGGGCCTCATCAGTCAAGATGATTTTTCGATAGAATTCCGGATCATTTTCATGCATTTCAAGGACCCAATCAGCAAAGACACGACGTTCTTGATGATCGGTCGGCTTGAGTTCTTGTGTTAACTGAAATTTATAAGCCTTAAGACCCAAGTCTTTATGCAAAATACGGTGTAATGACATTTTTGGAATGCTCAATTCCAAAGAACGACGAGGAATCGACAAACCTGGGTTTTCTTCAACACTTTGGGCTACAGCAGCAATATTTTCAGTTGTTCTTGAGCGACGTGCACGGGTTTTATTCTTCACATCACTAACTTGTCCCAGCAGCTCGAATTTTTCCACCAATTTCTGTATTGGTGGTGCTTCACGACGACCCAAAAATGCTTTAGTTTTGCGAACTGTGACTTCAAGATTTTCACCATTTTTGTAGTGAATTTTAATAATTTCAATGCGTTGTTGAAGCGTGTCTCGTTCCATTTTTAGTAATGGCGTAGTTTCTACTTGTCAAGTGTCAAAGAATAAAAGCTTCAAAAGTGACAGCTACCGAAATACCGGGGGATTCAAAATAACACCTCTTGTTGGAAAACCCTATATAATAAATTAACTCTGCGAGGTGTAGAAAAAAACTTCTCCAAAACTCTTTGCGGATCGACCTCGACATCGCGATGTATATTGAGCGAGGCTAATCCGTTCAGCCGATCTTCAGACATTGTTGACCTGAGGTAAGTCTTGAGGCGACGCAATGTTGAAAAGGAGCGTTCATTCGTCGCTGTCGTTACAGGCAGAACTGCCAAAATGCGAAGCATTTGATGAACATTTGGAAACGCATCTCCATTGCACACATCGAGTGCTTCAAGCGAATTTTTAACGTTCTTTCCGGCGATGCGTTGACGCCAAAGTTTGACTTCGTCTACCCAGATGTCACGGGAATCATCCCGCAAAATTGAAGAGTATGGTTCAAACAATTGAGCGCAGGATTCTTCTTGAGCTCAGATGCGCCTTCTATACATTTCATATTCTTTGGTTGTATCGATACTATCGATGGTTGCATTCACAATGACACTGATAATAGGAGGTAAAAAAGGCGGGAAAATTAAAAAAAAACGTGCACAAGATCGAGAAAGTTGAGAATGTCGAAACAAAAATTGACCACAAAATATTTATTATCAAGTCGGTTTGACTTTCGTAGAATAAGGACTATTGCTAGTGGAAAATGATGTGGAAAAATTCTCGATGGGGGGGGTTAGAACCCCCAAAACCCCCCCCCTGCGCACGGGCCTGGTTCTTCTCATGAAGCATTATTCATGGGGCTCTGAAAAGAAAAATGTAACTAAACCCCGAAAACTTAAAATCCTAAAATCGTAAAAAACTCTGGTTATTTTGACCAAACTTATTCCCACAATTGGCGGTTTTTTTTATCGTAGTATTGTGAGTCGCTGCGCTCCTTACAGAAATCAGCCAAAGCAAAAATTTATTCTAACTTCAGTTGTTAGCCAGCAACAACAACAACCACAGGTTGTCGCCTTTCCCCTGTACGCGTTTCCCCCATCGCTATGCATGCGGCACATCGCTTTGTTGGCCAACAACACCAACCACATACATATATGGTGCGTTACTATTTTGTACACCGGCATGCGATCAATACTTTTATCTGTTTGCTCTCCGAACATTTGATTTTTCGCTCTCACAGCTTCTCATTTTACGTTCTCGCGTTCTGTGCGTTCTCGTCCCCTTTACTTCTTCCCCCCGCATCTACAAGCGGGTCCTACCGCTGGAACCCGCAAAGAAAATTTTCTTTACACCAGATGCGCATTCTGTATATTGTTTGTTCTGTGGCATTACTGCTTATTCTGTGGTACGAGCAAAGCCAAGCTGGCTTGCCGCGGAAAACAACAACATTACGTGTTGTTGTCAAAATGAGAATGAAGCCCCAATGCTGGGTAACTTACAGCAATGGCAGCATTTTCAAATTGAAGCACTCTCAAGGCTTGATTACATGTCACGAGTAGAGTGGCGAGACATTAAAATGATACTAAGCCGAGAGAATTAGGATGGCGAGCAAAAGCGACGAGTTGTTCAAACGTATTTTAACACGTGGCGAGTCAGTTCGGTTTTACAATGCACAAAATGAACTAAGCAACTCGCGCAATTAAACTCAACCGAGCGAAAAGTGGTGTGTGACGCATTCCGCATGTGACGAGCGATTCAGCGAATCGCTGCGAAAAGAAGAAAAATATAACGGTAAAGTAGTACTCGGCCTAGTAAACAAAATGTGATTCTAGTGACTCTCTCGCCACTCTACTCGGTCACTGACTCAATCAACAACTCGCCTTACTGTTTAGACGAAACGAGTACTCGTTCGAGTTGCTGTCTCGTCACTCTACTCGTTACGTGTAATCAAGCCTTCACTGTGAGTAATGCTCTGATTTACAAGAGCGTAAAACGGTTGGCGATCAGCGTTGCCACAAGAAAAACACATTTAAAACCAGGAACAAAAATAAATATAACCAAAATGTAACAAAAATAACCAAAATGTTTATTCGACATAAGCAAAATAAATAACTTATGCATACATTTCAAGATTTAAGGAGCATTTAAAATGCTTTTAACTCATATGTATGTGTGACATAAAATAAATAATTATTATTAACACGTGCGTGAGCACAGTAAAAATTTTCGTGAGCTGCAAAAATAGACAAGATATATTTTTTTTAATTAGTTGCGAACGACCGCGAACGTGTTGTTGACTCTTTTTAAACATAGTTATCGATTTAAACAATGTTGCTTACTTTTTTACAAGAATAATATCAATATTATTGCCACTCCCAAAAATATTGTGCTCGTTGATATTTAAGATACATTTCCAAATAGGATCAAAAATCCCCAAATAACCAAAACCTATTTTCAAAATTAAAAATAGTCATTTTTGGTTAAAAATAACCAAAACGGCAACGGTGTTGGCAATCAGTTGTAATAAAAAACTGCTTTTCCGACCAAAAATGAAAATTTTGTTCATTTTCAATGTATGGCGTGCGGCATCTTTCTAATTATATTATCTTTGGTTATACTTCATATGTACGTTCAAAGGAAAATGTCATGGTTTTGATTTCTCTTCGAAGCCTGATAATGTTTTCTTTGATAAAGCTACAACATAAGTCGGGCAAAGTTTATTTATTCAAACATTTTTTTAATCATACATAATAATATTTTTAATAGTTCCGCTGAAACAATGCGTCATTTGATAAGATGAATAACAAATGTGACGCATTGTACTTGTTTGAACTATAGTTTCATATGCCATTATTTATCCGCATTGACAATCCGCAGTCACTAACTCACCTTGAAATTCTCTCCAACATGCCTACATTTAGGATATTTCTAATTAACGTTTCAAAGTTTCGGAAAATTTTCCAAAATGCTAAATTCCGATGCTTTCATTTCGTGTACACAATCGAGGAAGACTAAAATCAATGCAAATTTTGAAGATTTGTCATGTTTTTGTATTAAAATGGTGCACTGTATAGACACTCTAAAAGCTAAAACCTGTTGAGATGATTTCAATTCCCACAACACTCTGTCAATGTAAACCTATAATAATAACACTTTGCAATCCATTTCACACTTTCTTCGATGGGTGAACGGATATTGCAAGTGCGCTAGCGAGTGCCCTGCCAACAGAACACCACCGCAAGACTCTCCACCTCCTGTCAGAATGGAATGCCACATTATCATACTTTAAATAACAATGGGTAATGGAATCAATGGAAATGCGAATGAAGATGGAATAGCTGCCGCACATTTCGCTTTCAATGTCTGGTATAGACTTACGAGTATGTATGTTTTCTGTTCTTTATTGTCCGTGCTATAATACAGTCACTCCATTTTATTGCCTTTACTAGGAACACAATAGTTGTTTTAACGCTTTAGGCTTTCAATCATGGGCGTTTTCTCCAAAAAAAATAATTTTACAATCTTTTAGAAAACATTTATTAGCAATACGATGGTCTAAAATGCGGTAGGCAGGTATTTACTTTCCCTTAAGTTACATTTTTACCTTAAAAACAAAAATTGGTTGCTGAAGGGACAAAGGACTTTTTCGTATTGTAACAATGGGAAATGTTTATTCTGTTCTTGTGAAAATCGCGAATACCTTAGCACTAGAAAGGTCATTGCATAATTTGTTATCGGGTTCTACAATTGTGTAAAAAATTAGCCAAATCCGATGCGAAGTTTTCGATGTATTAGTGATCATACCTAGAAAGATCACAACATCGGGCATTACATTGTATTAGGCATTTGTAAAATTCAAATTTACAGTTTTAAATCTCTCGCTTAACAATAACGTTGCAATATTTTTGCCCTTTACACAGTCTTGTGCAGATAGTATTTTATCGTAGCATTTCCAAAATGGTAGAGTATATTTTTACTCTACACTAACAAAATATACAGAAATGCACTTGCTAAGCTAAAGTAAATATACAATACTTAAAACCCATTATGGGTATTCATTTAAAGGTGTAAAAGCCTCGCAAACCTCGTAAACCATATAAGTTTACCATTGCGTAAATGAGTTGTCAAAATTTGTATGAAAATTTATATACGCGCATCGGATAAGTTTGCGCAGCAATTTCGTTGTGCAAACAATGTGCGCAAGTTTGCGAGGTTGTGAATGCAACCCTGCCAAATGGTCAGCTGATTTATTTTATTGTTCAATGTGAAAAAGGAAATTGCTTGCACGAACGCAGGCCATTGAACACTTCATCATATTTTATTAGATTAACGATAACATCAAACGTTGTTCGGCTGACTCGCACAATTTGTCTAAACCTGTTTTCATCCAAATGCGGCAAAACGTTTCTTAAAAAGTCTTGCGATTTTGTAGGGCTTTCTTCCCAAAATTTAAGAAATTTCACTTTTTCGCTAATTCTCGGCATTTTAATTTTATGATTTTGACAACTAAACAGCTGATCGATAAAGAGCATTTACACAAAACATTTATATGTGCGTTCGTATAACACAGTGCGTAAATGTATAAATATATGCGGTAGGTAAACTCATCTGCTTAAATGAATACCCTTATTGTTTATGTTTGCTTATGCAAATGCAAGACTGAATTGAAAACAGAAATAATGGCAAAAAATTAAACAAATAAATTAAATAATATGGACAAAAATTAATAAAGAAAAATATAAAAAGGAATAATCCTAATAAACATAAGGCATAAGCATAAGAATAAGGAAGACTTAAAAAAATACATACACAAAAAAAAATACATACATTCACCCCCTAATATGGTAGCAAACTTATAATAGCTTAATAATAGGTTTTACGTTTTGACATTGAAGGTTCTGCTTCAGTTAGAAAAATTTTGAGAAATCCCAGGAAAACAGACTGGGAAAAGTTCCAGGAAACACTGAGTCTTAACTCCGCCAACCTTGGGCTGGGGGAGAATATCAGGAACTCTATGGAACTAGATAATATGGTGAACTGCTTTAATAAGGTAGTCATCGATGCGTATGAGAACAGCTGCCCGGTCAGCAAGATTGCTTCCTCCAGGGACGTACCCTGGTGGAATAGGGACCTCAGCATACTGCGAAGCAAGGTTCGCAGGTTATTCAACCGGGCTAAACGTACCGGGAACTGGGGCGAGTATAGGAGTACTCTGACACTCTATAATAAGGAGATCAGGGAATCCAAGCGAAGAAATTTCAGAAATTTCTGTGAAAACATAGAACAAACCTGTGAGGCATCCAGACTCTTTAAGGTTATGGCAAGGAGCCACAACCTGACCTCTACCAACCTCAGGAAAAGCAATGGGGAATTTACCGAGAGTGAGGAAGAGAAGGTTCAGCTACTTCTAGATACTCACTTCCCGGGCTCCACTGCTTGGGGAGGGGCAGGGCAGGTTGAGGCGCTATACAGGATCTCTAAAAGAGACTGGAGAGTGGCAAAGGAAATCTGCACGGAGGAAAGGGTACAGTGAGCGGTTAACACCTTCAAACCACTGAAATCACCTGGACCCGACGGCATTTTTCCGGCCCTACTACAGAAAGGGATGTGTCTTTTCAAACACCACCTGCTGAAAATAACTAGAGCCAGTCTGGCACTGGGTTATATACCAGAAGCCTGGAGGAGGGCAAAGGTAGTTTTCATACCAAAGGCCGGGAAGAAGGACCCACTTCATCCGAAATCTTTCAGGCCAATTTGCCTAACTTCTTTTGTACTGAAAACTCTAGAGAAAGTTGTGGACAACTACATAAGGACGACAGTCCTATTAGACAACCCTCTGCATACTTGCCAACATGCTTATAGGGCAGGTCGTTCCACCGAGACTGCTCTATACCAACTGACGAGTGTGTTACAGGAAAGTCTAGAAGAGAAGGAAATGGCACTTTGTGCCTTTCTGGATATAGAGGGGGCCTTTGACAATACCTCTCATGAAGTCATAGACAATTCTTTAACCAGCAGGGGCCTGACTAATACCCTAAGAGGCTGGATACATAGCATGCTCGCTACTAGGTCGGTGGAGATACAGACTAGTACGGGTGGCCCAGTTTTAGCAAACACAACCCGGGGCTGTCCGCAGGGGGGAGTACTATCACCTCTACTGTGGAGCCTCGTGGTTGATGATCTTTTACAGGAGCTAACTAACGCTGGCCTAACGGTCCAGGGTTATGCGGATGATATTGTAATCCTATGCAGGGGAAAATTTGAAGATACCCTGCGGGAAAGGATAACCTTAGGATTAAGGTTAACCAAGAAGTGGTGTACAAAAGTGGGGCTGAATATAAATCCGGCAAAGACCACCGTTGTACCCTTCACAAGAAAATACAAACTTGATGCTCTTAGACCTATACGTTTGGATGGGGCGGAGATAGAATTCCAGAAGGAGGTGAAGTATCTAGGCGTTATACTAGATCAGAAACTTCTCTGGAAAGGACACCTAGAGGCAACGATAAGTAAGGCCACGAGGGTCTTCATGACCTGTAGATCCATATCAGGGAAAAGTTGGGGTTGTACTCCGACTATACTGAGATGGATTTACACGGCGATTGTAAGACCCATGATAACGTATGGTTCGGCTGTCTGGGTAAACAGGACCAGCCAGGCGACCACTATCAAGGCGCTTAGTAAGCTACAAAGACTGGCATGCGTGTGCATAACAGGGGCTATGAGAACGTGTCCAACAGCATCCCTGGAGGTTCTTTTGGAACTTACACCTCTTCACTTATATATACAGACCCAGGCGAAGAGGGCTCTCCTACGGATGACTGATGTCAATATCGGGGCTGAGGGATTCCTGAGTCGTAAGAGGATTGATACTCTCACGCTTCAGCATCCCGAAATCGCAATACCGAGGGACACAATCTCACCGAAGTTCAGCTTTGTCAAACGGTTCAGAACTGATCTTAGTAACAAAAGGAAATGGGTAGGTATATCGGAAACATATCGGATAGACCAGTACATGATATCCTGGTACACAGATGGCTCCTTAACGGAGGAAGGTACCGGGATAGGAGTATACGGGCCGAGGATACGATACTCGGAACCTACTGGAAAGCACACTACTATCTTCCAGGCGGAAATATACGCCATTGAAAGGTGTGCTCATTTCAATCTGGTGAAGAATTACCGGAACCGGAAAATTGCCATTCTTTCTGACAGCCAAGCGGCTATCAAGGCACTTAGATCCTACCAGGTGTCCTCGAAACTGGTATTGGAGTGCCTTGAGAAGCTGAATGAACTTGGCCGTTACAACAAGGTGTGGGTACTTTGGGTTCCGGGCCACACCGGCATTGAAGGGAACGAACGGGCTGACGAGCTAGCAAGGAAGGGAGCTTCCACACCCTTTGTCGGCCCTGAACCTTTTTGTGGGTTGGGAAAAGGAGCCTCCTCCATTCTACTGAGAAAGGACGAGATAACCACAAGGAATCTATACTGGGAAAATCAACCAGGTCTAGAGCATTCGAAACTGGTTATCGGATCCTATAATAGAAAACGTTTCGAGGAGTGTATGACCTTGTCAAAAAATAATCTAAGGGTTATCACGGGAATGCTTACAGGGCATTGTAGATTGAACTATCATCTAACGAAACTAGGAATCCGTGAAAACGGGTATTGCAGGTTCTGCTTGCAGGAAAACGAGACTGCAATACATATACTAGGAAATTGCCCTGTACTCATGCATAAGAGAAAGAAGCACCTGGGAGACTATATCATATCCGGTGCAGACTGGGTATCCAGAGGCTTAGGAAACATACTAAGATTCCTCTTGGATACTGGACTCACTGACAGTCTTTGAGGTCCAAGAAGGGGGCACAATAGATCTTCTAGGTCGCAGTGCATTATCCCCATTAATAATAATAATAATAATAGGTTTTTCGAGAAAAAAAATACGTTTTTAAATAATTGTTGTAAAAACAATTGTTTCGCTTATAACTCATTATTGGTACATATTACAAAAAAGTATAGAACATAAAGAGTGTGCATCACGTACAAGCAAAAATTTGAATGCGGGTGTTGATATCGCAACCCGTCTTCACGATGCGGCGGGTAGGCAACACGAGGGAACACTTGAAATGAGAGCACAATGCTCCGAGCGCAAATCATAGCAACACGAATGCCGCGTCTGTGCTCACTCGTTCATTCTCGCACAATTGTGTGAGCAACACGAGGGAACACTTGAAATGAGAGCACAATGCTCTGAGAGCAAATCATAGCAACACGAATGCCGCGTGTGTGCTCACTCGTTCATTCTCGCACAATTGTGTGAGCATATAATCATATTGAACCATTCAAAGAGGAAGAAGACGATGTGCTGTTGTTGTTGTTGTTGCGCTGGCGAAAAGCTGAAATTGTAAAACGATTTCTATTTTCTGGCTGGCTTTTGTTCTTCTTCTATAGGCCTGCACGGCGTCTCATATTGCTCCTGAACTCACTGCCGACTGTAGTGTACGCAAAATCATAGAAAAGAAAATAAAATATGGCTGGCATGGCGACCTTTATGATCGCTACAGGCAATAAAAATTAAATATTATTTAGTTTTTATTTATTCATATTTATTATTAAATATTATTTATTTCTTTATTTAGTGCTTTAGTAGTGCTTTCGCCATATTGAAAGTCAATAGACCTATCAATTTATGTTTTTCCATACAATCTTTTAACCCTTGGTTTGTCCGTTAGATTTCGCTTTAAAAAAAAACAAAATTAAAGCACGTATCTAATTATTTTTGATTTCAAGTGTTTTCACGAATTTTGAAGTCAATATGCCCATCAGTTCATTTTTTTCGTAGTTTTCCTATCATATATTCTCAAAATTGTAATCAACCATGTGAAAATATAAACAAATAATTTTACTTCGAACTCGCCACGTAAAAATATTTGTAAACATTTTAAATTGGGATCGACCACCAAATTTTTAAATCAATCAAAGCATTGGCCAGCAAAAAGCCATACACCACAAAGATTCCATTGATGGTGACATGATAGCAATTTGTGCAGCAAAACCAATCGGCAACACAAAAAAGCATACACTCAATAAACGACAACAACAAAAACATTAGCGAATCCCGAATCATCTTCGTTGAAACGACGATGACGATGCTTTGGTTCGTTGTTTGCTCTCCGCTTGCGCCACAACAACCACCATTTACATAAACACGAGCGGAGCCATTGCGAACAACAACATTGCTTTTTGCTGTTGTCAAACGAACGAGCGAGAACAAATGTCTCGCAATCTATAGGCTTGATTACACGTAACGAGTAGAGTGGCGAGACATCAAAATGATACTAGGCCGAGAGAATTAGGATGGCGAGCAAAAGCGACGAGTTGTTCAAACGTATTTTAACACGTGGCGAGTCAGTTCGGTTTTACAATGCACAAAATGAACTAAGCAACTCGCGCAATTAAACTCAACCGAGCGAAAAGTAGTGTGTGACGCATTCCGCATGTGACGAGCGATTCAGCGAATCGCTGCGAAAAGAAGAAAAATATAATGGTAAAGTAGTACTCAGCCTAGTAAACAAAATGTGATTCTAGTGACTCTCTCGCCACTCTACTCGGTCACTGACTCAATCAACAACTCGCCTTACTGTTTAGACGAAACGAGTACTCGTTCGAGTTGCTGTCTCGTCACTCTACTCGTTACGTGTAATCCAGCCTTATGCCATCTCTTCTCCCCCGCGTCAACAAGCACGCTTGCAAAAATTTTGAAGATGCGTATTCTTTATATTGTATATTCTTTGATATTACATACCTAATGTTGTACTTATACATCATTCGAAAGAGGAAGAAAATACCTTTCATATGACATATATCGTTAGAATCGGTTGATAATTTCTTGAGAAATTCGGATATATAACTGGGACTTTGGGGGCAAGAGGGTGTGGTATTCTGCACTTGTTCCCAAACATGTTCAGTTTGGTCTATAATTTAACCATGAATCGTCTTACAAACGAACAACGCTTGCAGATTATTGAATTTTATTATCAAAATTCATGCTCGGTTAAGAAAGTGCATTGTGCACTTCTTCCATTTTATGGTCAGTTTGGGCGACTTTCTGAGACGGCTATTCCGAATCTTGTGACTAAATTTCGCACCAAATTTACATTATTGGACATTAAACCACCAACACGCATACGTAGAGTGCGGACAGAGGAAAATATCGCAGCTGTATCCGCCAGTGTTGTTGATGACCGTGAATTATCGATTCGGCGCCGTTCGCAGCAATTGGGCCTCTGTTACTCCATTACGTGGAAAATTTTGCGGAAGGATTTGGGTGTAAAACCTTTTAAAATACAGCTGGTGCAAAAACTGAAGCCACACAACGGCTAACTTTTGGTGAATGTGCGCTGGCAAAGTTGGATGAAGATCCACTGTTTTATCGGAAAATTGTGTTCAGCGACGAAGCTCATTTCTGGTTGGATGGATACGTGAACAATCAAAATTGCCGTATTTGGTGCGAAGAGCAGCCAGAAGCATTGCAAGAACTGCCAATGCAACCCGAAAAATGCAGTTTGGTGTGGATTACACCGTGCGAGAGCATTTTTCACACCGGGAAAAATCCATATGTGCGTGAAACTAGAGAACAAATATACATAGTAATACTGCGTACTCAGTTTTTCATTTCTACATCCTTTGTCCTTTTAAAAGGACTTCAAAATTTTGAAGGGGATACAAAATAAAAAAAATATAAAAAATACTTAACCTCGTTAGAATGTGGCGATATGTTTATCAAATGAAAGAGGAAAGGCTCAAGAATTTAAATAAAATTGATTTTTTTTATCTATTTGTTAAAAAAGGTTATGAAAAAGGTCCTTTGAAAATTTTAATCCTTTATATCCTTGAAAATTTATATAGAGTTTTCTTGAAAAGTAACTATGTTAAAACCCAACATCTCCTTGATCACGTGTCAAAATTTCATTTGTCACCATGCCCATGTTCTTGATTTTCTTCTCGATTCTTTTTGCGATTTCTTCAGAAGTTAAAACTATATCGCAACTAATTTTTAGACAGTTATATTATATATAACAGATAATACTCATTAATCGCCCTAAAATAAATGATTTTGTAAGAAAACCTATTATCGTGGCCCACAAAAAAGTACTCAGTTTAGAGGTTTGATTTATAAAATTATACCAAAATATTAAACTTATACTAGATATTGACACCAATAAACCAATCAAAATTATATAATATATTAACATTATTCGGTTTCCCGAAGAAGGAAATGAATATATTCGGCTGACCCAGATTGCGCCCCATCGTTTCCTTTCACTGAGTATCTTCTTCTTTGGTGAAGGTACTGCTGAGGATAACTCACACGATTCTATTATTGGCTTCCGTTCTTTCCGCACGATCAGAAGTCCAGGAAGTAACTTTTCCAATTCTTAATAGATTAAACGGCGTTACGTTATCATTCCGGGGATGAATTTCACACCACATATGCAATGGTGACGCAAGGGATAATAGAGTTGCGAACTGCAGCAACGAGTAATTTGTTTCCTTGTCGCTAACACGAATATGTTCCAGAAACGTGATCTAGCTTGTTCACATTCCTTTTGGAAATTTTTAGAAATTTATTACTTGCTAGAAATCGTACTATAAGTATGTACTATTTACTTATATTGAAAGCTTCAATCAAGATTTCATACCAGAAACATAAAGTTTTCGTACTATTGGGTTTCGATCCTTTGAAACTTAGAAGCTCTTATACTGCTCATTGATATGTGTGGGCGATGGATGGATGGATGGATGTGAGGGGGAGCCGAGGAAATAACCTAAGGGAGGTCATTACCTCAAGCACTCAGGCTTTATAGCCCATTGTACTTAAGGCTCAGGAAAAAGGTTGATAGAGGAGATTGGAATGGGAAAGAGAAAAAGAGAAAGTGGGTGGAAAGGGAGAAAGGGCTATGAGGTCTCCTGTGCAAATTTCCCGGACTCATTAATGAATCTCAGGAGATCACACAGGGTGAGAGAATGAACTTCGTCCATTCTCATTACATCTGAACCCAGCGTGCGCAATCTCGTTCTAGAGAAGGCAGGACATGCACAGAGAAAGTGCTCTGTACTATCAACCTCCTCCAGGCAAGACATGCAAGTCGGATCCTCGATGATGCCCATGTTGGCCATATGTCGCCCCCATGGATTGTGTCCTGTGATTAACCCGACCATTCGACGGAGGTCTTTCCTTCCCAGCTTCAGGAGGAAATTCCCTGCTTTCCTGTTCGGGCTTTTCACAAAACACTTGGCAGTTTTACAGCTTCCCAAGCTAGACCAACGTTCTCTGTGTAGGTTATTTACACAGGACCTGATCCAGTCCAGGGTTCCTGCTAGACTGGTGCCGATTATTGGTTCTGGTCCCATGGGTGTACACCCTGATCCACAGTTAGCCAGTTCATCGGCAGTTTCGTTACCTAGAACACCGCAGTGTCCCGGAACCCAGATAAGTTGGAGCTTATTACGTCTCGCGACTGATTTTAGCTTCAACTTACATTCTTGGACAATCTTAGAGGTAACACGCGCGTTCTCCAGGGCCTTAAGTGCAGCTTGACTATCACTACAGACTCCTATATGTTTCCCGCACCATTTCCTCCCAATTATCCATTCCGCTACCTTCAGAATGGCGAAGACTTCCGTCTGAAAGACGGTAGTCAGCCCACCCAGTGAGTAGTAGCAGTTGATACTTCCATCGAGGTGCCATCCAGCTCCAGTACCTTTATCGGTCTTGGATCCGTCAGTGAAGAAAATATCCGTCAGATCCCCTAGCATGGCCTGTGGGTTGTCCCATTGGTCGCGCGTTGGGAACCTCACTTCAAAGTTCCTCCTAAAGGATACTACGGGTATTAGGCAATCCTTAGGGGCCAGCAGCAACGGATATTGCGCTGACAACCTCTTGAAGATTTCTCCATGACCCGATCCCTTGTTGTCGTGCCAGTATCCATAGGAATATAGCCGACATGTCGCTTTCATCGCTTCCTCTTGAACTTTTAGGTCTAGGGGAAGCAGGTCAAGCATGGCATTAAGGGCATCACCTGAGACAGTGCTCATGGCACCCGTAATGCATATACATACACTTCTTTGTAGTCTGTTCAGAGCCAAAGCTGCGGACTTAACCATTGTTCGTCTCCACCAGACTACCGATGCGTACGTAATTATGGGTCTGATGAGTGCGGTATATATCCAGAAGACCACCGCAGGCTTCAGGCCCCAGGTCTTGCTAAAAGCTCGACGGCACTGTTGGAAAACCTTCAGCGCACGGTCTACTTTCGTCAAGACATGCATCTTCCACGTTAGTTTCCTGTCTAGGATAACCCCTAGATATTTCACCTCCGTGGATAGACTGAGGGTCACACCTTTCAGTACTGGCAGTTCGAGACCATCCAGCTTCCGCTTCCTAGTAAATAGGACCAAAGTCGTTTTACTGAGATTAACGGAAAGACCCTGTCCTGTGCACCAGTTATCAATCTTATCCAGGACTTTCTGCATTTTTTTGCAAATTATCCTGAGGGATCGTCCTGATACTAGTGCACAGACATCGTCCGCGTATGCTTGGACATGTATTCCGAGATCCTGCATCTCCCTTAGTAGAGAGTCGACCACGAAACACCACAGCAGCGGAGAGAGGACACCACCCTGGGGACATCCCCGTCCGACCTCTGCCGTGACCGAATTGCTATCACTCTCACCAACGGTCAGCAATCTCCCGGAGAGCATGGAGCGGATCCACCTTATCAGGGTCTCATTTACCCCATGCATTCTGGCTGCTGAGCATATCGAGTCAAAGGTTGCATTGTCAAAAGCCCCCTCAATATCCACGAAGACGCCCAAAGTGTAATGGTCAGCTTCCAGCCCTGCTTCAATCTTGGATACGATGTCATGCAGGGCTGAGTCGCATGATTTTCCACTCTGGTAAGTGTGTTGGTTTCTACTAAGTGGGCTTCTTGTCAGCACCTTCGCTCGGATGTGCTTTTCTACCATTCGCTCTAAGCTTTTCAGCATGAAAGAAGTCAGGCTGATTGGCCTAAAGCTCTTGGCCAGCGTATAGTCGTCCTTCCCTGGTTTGGGAATGAAGACCACTCTGACCTGTCGCCAAAGAGTTGGAATGTAACCATGAGCGAGGCAAGCCGTGAAGATCTTTATAAGAGCTTTCACCAGCTTGTCTCCACCCCTCTTTAGCATTATCGGGTAAACTTTATCAGGTCCTGGGGACTTGTAGTTTTCGAATGAGGAGAAAGAAAATCTTACCGCCTCCTCCGTTACTACTTCTGACGCGGAAAACCAGTTAAGCCTTTTAGTCCTATTACCTGCGTCATTGACCTCACAACTGTCCACCACAGTGGGAATTATCCTGCTTCCCGGAAAATGGGTCGCTAGGAGAGTGTTGTAGGTTTCCGACTTAGAGGTAGTATAGGAGCCATCAGGCAAGCGAAGAGAATCAAGCTTAACTGTTCGGTCTCTTTGTAGAACCCTACACAGTCTTGCTGACTCCTTCATACCTTCAACCTCATTGCAAAAGTCTCTGAAAGAGTCCAGTTTGGCAGACCTCACTTTCTTCTTAAATTCCTTTTGGACGAGGTGATAGTTGGTCCAGTCGTTCTCTTTTCGGGTTTTTAAGGCCCTATTCAGAAGCTTCCTGGATCGTTTGCGTAGCTTCGAAAGCTCAGCACTCCACCATGGAACTGCTTTGCCTTGTCTGCTCGCTCTCAGCGGACACACCTCCTCATAGCAGCCAGTCAAAGTAACTCCTAGTTCCCTAGTCGCTTCTTCAATCTTGGCTGTACTTCGGAGTTTTTTCAGGATTGGTATACGCTCTGTCAGAAGCTCACCAAACCTGTTCCAGTCCGCCTTGCGAGGATTCCGTCCACCTGGTATCGACATTAGATCAATACCGAGTCGGAATTCGATAAAGCGGTGATCTGAAAGAGAGACCTCCTCCAAAACCCGCCATTGCATGATCTGATCTGCCACTTTCCTATTGGTTAGTGTCAGGTCAATCACTTCTTGTCTTCTGCTGGTCACAAAAGTTGGTTTGTTACCAACGTTTTGAATCACCAGATCAGCCGACATAATGAATTCCAAAAGTTTAGTACCCCTGGGATTGCATTTGCTGCTACCCCAAACAATGTTCTGTGAATTTGCGTCACAGCCCACTATGAGTCCCAAACCCCTGGATTCAGCATACTGGACGACTTCCATTACCTCCCTCGATGGAGGAGGAAGTATAGAGTCATACGGCAGGTAGGCCGTTACTATTACAGTTTCGACGCTGTTCCCACCAACCCAGTTGGTGGGCGAACTATGCCCTTTATTAAATGCCCTTTTCTCCTTCCTCCCTTTTCCTCTGTCGAAAAACATGACCCAATAGTAAGTTCGATCTTAGTGTCATTGATGTGCGACTTATAGTTCCGAAGTTATATACAAAATTTGGATCGTTAAAAGAGTGCCACGCCCATTATTAAACGCCCATGAAATATTTCCAGTGGAACAATATGTCTACATGGGAACGCTGCACAAAATTACAATGCTGTATGGCTCATACTTTCGATTTTACTCCATAGTAAAAAGGGTTGTATAGCTAGCGCCACGCCCTCTTACCAACACAAAAGGAAACAAAAATGCCAGAAACATTTATCCACGAGACTTCGAAACCAAATCTAATAAAATTCACATCGCATCGACCAATTTCTTGCGTTCAGTAGAGTAAGTTCGGGTAATGTGCTGTACCTGTTTGTTTTACGGCGATCCCCGATACACTTTGCCTTAAAAGACACTTTTTTTGTCTCAAACTGCTCACTGACACATTTTTTAGTATATCTAAGATTATTAACTCTTTAAGATAAACTGTTGACGAGTTTTTTAATTACAAATCAAAATATCCAAATATTGGCGTCTGATAAAAGTGGCGGGTAATGTGATATACCATCGGCGGGTAATGTGACATACCCGAAAAAACGTCATTTAACAGACCTATTAGTTTCAAACTTGGTGAAAATATTCGAAATCAAAAATAATTTGAGACGTGTTTCTCATTTTTTTTTTTGAAAATCACAATCTGACGGGGTAAACCAAGGGTTCAACATTTTTATCGAGAAACATGATTTCATGGATTTTGTTTATCTAAAACTTAACCATAACAGATTTTTGAGAATATTCCACTTCAAATATTATAAAATAAAGTATATATACATTTCTGTATACAAATAGTAAGTACGACTGTCATAAGTTTGTTTACTGTGATGTATGATACTATATCCCATTACCCGAACTTTGGTATATCACATTACCCGAAATTGACTTTTTGCGAAAAAAATATTATAAAAAACAATAATAATTTTGTTAAGAAGAGCGTACCTCGCAAACTCATAGTCGATATCACTGATTTACTTTTGATTGGCCTCGAACTTTCTAATAATATTTTGTTTCTACCTTTTAGGCTTTCAAACTTTATGACCACAAACTGGCCCAAAACGCAGTGTTTGCAATGTTGCCCGCCAGTGGTCCGGTGCCAAATAGTCTGCACTCATGTATTATTTCTTAAACGTATTGTCGCTTTCATGTAGTAACATTGCGCATCAGTCGCCGGAGCAGCTAGCAGACTGGCTCGCTGAGTCTTGTCATTTATGTTATTATACCATTTATACCAATTCCATGATGAAATTAACTCTTATTTATTGTATATTATTTTTTAAATAATTTCATCATGTGCCAATTCCAGCATTAAGCAAAATTTTAAATTAAATTTAAAATTCATACCAACATTTATTTGTGGTGAATATACAGTATTTTTCGTTTATAACGAACCCGTTTAAAACGAACTCTGATAGAGCCGAAGATGCAACGCGGTGGCTTCTTCCAAAACTAATCTTAAGCAAAAATCGAATACTAGCAAATGATTATAAAAACTCGTTAGCTTGAAAACGCCATCAGCGCATAACTTCAGCTATCACAAGATGCATACAATTCGGTAAAAAGTACGACCTGCCTTTAAAATTAACAACGCCAATTCAACACCATCCATCTTGGGCACTTAATGCTTCATGCTTTCTAACCAAACTTACGTGCCACCACAAACAACACACACCTATCGCACTATACAAGCAGCTGTACAACGAGATTTCTACCGAATACAAAACTAATGGATGGAACTTTTTTTTCACCGACGGTTCTAAGACATCCTTCAACACATCAGTGCTCAGTGTTCACTGCTGAAGCAACCGCAATTCTGGAAGCAGCGTACTTTGCTCAAGTAAGTAAAGACAAATTTGTAATATGCTCGGACAGCCAATCCTGCATAGACGCCATTCAATCGCGTACAAGCTCTTGCCATATAATTACTGCCATTCAGAACATCATCACTAGAACATCAAAACGTATCAAAATCATGTGGATACCCGGACACATTGACATAAAGGGTAATGAGCTAGCTGACTCTGCTGCAAAAAAACGTTCAACACACTCCGATTCCAGTCCAACCAATGTTTACAAAAACGGACATACTACTGTGTACAAAGAATACCCGGAATTCGATTTCTTCGATTATCGTGGTGTTGTGCATTATGAGTTCCTTCCGCCGGGCCAAACTGTCAACAAGGAATATTACTTGAGCGTTATGCGTCGTTTGCGTGAAACTATTCGCAAAAAGAGGCCGGATTTATGGAGAGACAACTCTTGGTTTTTGCATCACGATAATGCACCATCTCACACGGCATTGGTTCTTCGTGAGCATTTCGCCAACTCATATCGTTCCACAGCCACCGTATTCGCCTGATTTAGCTCCTTGTGACTTCTGGCTATTCTCCAAACTCAAAAGACCGCTTCGAGGACACCGTTTTGAATCGATTGAAGAGATTCAACGTGAATCGCCGCGCGCATTGAAGGCCATACCGGAAGGTGACTATTTGGCATGCTTTGAAGATTGGAAAGTCCGTTGGCATAAGTGCATTGCATCGGGGGGGGGGGGGGGACTACTTTGAAGGCGATGAAATTGATTTGGAAGAATAAATAAAGATTTTTTGAATTATAAACAAATTCCGGGTATTCTTTGTACACAGTAGTACACCAGCTCATAAAATCGATACGCCACCAGATTAACGCACAGCTATGGCAATCTTACGTACACCACTACACGCTCATAAATCCGCACTATACTCGCCCAGTATATCCAAGCGAATTTGCCGTCAATGCATTAAGACCGTATACCAGACTCCGGCTTGGACACACCAAAATAACTCACGAGCATCTGCTTCAGAAAACAAGCACTTACAGCTGCCCATTTTGCAATAGCGCAGCAACCATTGATCACATACTAAATACCTGCCCACAACTCTCCACTCAACGCAGCACTATCTTCACTAACAGCAATCCAACCGAAAATCTACAACACCCTACTGTCGAGAACATAATAGTGTTTCTCAGCGCGGCTGGATCAAAACCCAACCTCACGAACATACAGAAGTTCCATCACCTGAAGTCGCTGCTGCGAGATGAGGCATGAACGGGAGCGCTTGCATGAACGCTACAAACGTCCGCGCCACATTGTCACTTCGTTCATAGAGGCGTTCATGAGCCTTCCAACCACAGCGACGCAGAACACAACAATCCTTCGAAGAATTTCCGATGGTGCCAACGAAGTTATCAGAGGTCTAAGGGCGATCTCTCAGGACGATCGCGACTGCTGGCTAATACACTGGCTGTTAACCAAACTCGATGCAGACTCTCGCCGCAAATGGATAGAAGCAAGAAAGTATAATGAAACTCCAACCATTGATGAATTTTGTGGTTTCCTAGATTCCCACTGTGAAGAGCTAGAACTAACCCACCATAAGGTCAACACAACTAAGCCGCGGCAACCTTCAGCTCGTTCCTTTGTGGCACTCAATCATACCATGCCTAAGCTGTAACAGGGCTTACCATTCTCTCGCGAAATGTCCAGAATTCGCAAGGAGGAACGTCGCACATTCATAAGGGACAACCGACTGTGTTTTAATTGCCTTCGAGGGGGGCACGTGGTCGCTTCTTGTGGCTCCAAGTTGTCCTGTAGGACCTGTAACCGACGTCATCTCACACTACTTCATGGTCCGCGGCCAGACACAGGGGCTGCTGTACCCGCCGCGACATCTGCGACAGCTCGGCCGCCGGCTACGGTTCGGTCCGCACCAGAAGCAACTGTATCACACGTAGCTCGTCCAGTCGCTGCTGCACGTCAGCGAGATGACCTGCATACATACCACAAGGCTACGATTTCTCTGCTTCCTACAGCATTGTTTGACGTTCAAGCTTCTCAGGGGGATTTGTGAAGTGCCGGCTGCTGCTAGACATTGCTTCGGAGCTGTCCTACATCACTGAGCGCTGCGCCTAGAAACTTGGAGTTATTCGTTCATCATCTGGTATAGCAGTATCTGGAATCTCTTCTTCAAGGGCTGAAACAGCACGAGGGCGTTGCTCGTTGCTAATCAAATCTCGCGTTTCCGACCACACTTTAACCCTTTCGGGACGGAGTTTAATTCTAAAATCCAAAATACTGTCAGTAGAAATATTCTCATGCTATGAATGTTGGGGTTAGACAATTATATTGGATGCTCACAAATTCTGAAGTCATCCTTTTATGCGGGAAAACCGAAATCGAAAAAATTATTTGAGTGGGTCGTAAGATTTGAATAATTGTTTTGAGTGGCATTAAAAACTTGCTGGGACGTATTATCCCAGTAGTCCCGAAAGGGTTAAGTATCACTGCACATATTTTGAGCAACATTACTGCTACACTTCCAACCACAAGTATTGAGATTTCATCAAGGGAGAAATTAGAACATATTGCACTCGCTGACCCAACATTTAATGTATCCGCATCCATCGACATTTTGTTACGAGCTGAGGACGTCTGGAGGGTTTTCACTTGCCACAGACTTTACGATTCACATAATGACCCAATTGCTATTTCTTCGATTTTTGGGTGGGTCATCACTTCCACAACGGGGCGGAGAGCATCCGCCACAGCCGCTTCGCTTGTAACTACCAACGAAATCGACCATTTTCTACGTCAATTTTGGGAACTAGAAGAGCAAAACAAGCTACCGCCATCCGATGACAATGAAGCATACGTAGAACAACACTTTCAACGCACACATGCCCGTCACGTGGACGGGAGATATCTCGTCCAGCTCCCATTCAAGGAGGAGCAGCCACAATTTGCGGAAACACTGTCCGGAGCTTTGGCTCGATTCCACGCGGTGGAACGACGCCTGCAAAGAAACGACAACTTGCGTCAACAATTCAATCAGTTTATGCACTACCGGTTTATGACACTACCAAAGTACTAGGATTGCTATGGAAGGCACGAGAAGACGTGCTCACATACCAATCACATGTTCACCCCATCATCGATGCCACTCTCGTTACCAAACGGAGAGTTCTCTCGGACGCATCACGCATTTTCGATCCGCTGGGATTATTATCACCGATAACTGTTCAGTTCAAGATTCTGTTTCAGCAGTGGCGTCCCAGGATTTCGGGAAGGGGGGGAATTCAAAAAAATCCAGTTTAACGCCATTTTTATACTTTCATTTTTGCATATTATTTTTAATACATGTTGCATAAAATTGTACATATGTACATACATACATATATGTATGTATACATACGTATACTAACATAAAATTCTTAAAACGAAAAATTAAAGTGACACGTATTTTTAAATCATAAAATCCCAACTAAAAAATTCAAGTTTGTTTTAAGTTATGACATTTTGAAAACTCGTTCTAATAGAATTACGAAAAACTCAAAAGACCTATTTTAAAAGCATAACACACCAGCTATGTAAAATAAATCAAAAAAACAGAATAATAAAATGTATGACGTTCTGAAATTCAATTATGATAGGGGTGACCATGTTTCTATGTTTTCCATGTTTACACACAATTCACCACAAAAATGTAACTGATGCAGGCTTGGCATGAAGCCTGTGTTTAACTACTACTTTGGTAGTCAATACTTTTGGGAACACTAAATATACAACCCTTCTGCGGGCATCCGGTTCTGGCCAGACCATATCCATATAATGTTGTAGTTAAGCTACAGGCTCATATTTCAAGATATCCTCAACTGGTCCTTTCTAAGCACAAAACCCAAAACCATGGCCTGGCCAGACGGTGACGTATTTTCATACAAATTTGACAGTTAGTTAAAATTTTTTTGTTAATTCTCACGTAATTAGTGTCAGAATGGGTTAAAAATATTTTTTTTACGGAACATAGAGCTTCAACTATGCTTTCCTATTTGACTCGATTTGAAACCCTTATTTCGTGCCATCCCATTTAATCGTGACATATGTAAGTAAGTTGGCGCAAAATTTACCTGGTCCAAGTGTTTTTCACTCGCCTTGGCTTTTATTTTCTTTTGGGTTAGTAAATTATTGTTTACGTTGGAATATATTGTCTGAACATATTCAAAATTGATATTTATCCATTGTACTCATGGCTATGTCCGTGTTTTGGTTTCAATTCAATTACATTCCAGAAGTGAAGGAAGTATTTGTTGCCTTGTCGTGTCTGGTTTTTTATCAATTAGATTGTTTTCTGTGGCAGAGATGGAAGGAAGGGAAGGCTGTTTTGAGGATTAGGTGGACATTGTTTTTGAACCTCGACACTGGAGTAATAATCAGAGAGGACAATTTCTCTGAAAAAATTGCCTAAGCAATAGCGGAAACCAATGCTTAAGAGTAATAAAATTAAGATATTAATTAATTTGCTGCTAGAGGTAATATTTGGCCCTGAAAAAAACGAAGCTTCTGATACTGATAGAAAAAATGGTCGTTTAGATAGTTCAATGTGAAGATAGCGACGACGAAGGCGACAAAGAAAACGGCCAGTTCAACCTGAACAATAACATGTTGAGCATGTTCTGCATGTTTTTCTTTCAAAGCAGTTCAGAATTGTTAACAGTTCAAGGAATCCAGAAATAATAATAGATATATCAAAACGCGATTTCTATGTGTCCAATGTAAAATCTCAATGTGTTTGAGTCATGTTACTGAATTATATCGTTGCAATAATTGCATTGGTCAAGCAGTTGAAGCAGATTTACATTTTTTAAATTTCTTTCTTTTCCTTTTTTTGGATTTCAAAATTAATTCATTGAAGTTGAAACTGGCTATTTACTTAATTATTCTAGTATATTTGTCCCGTTTTACGTAAATAAAATGTAGGCAAGCAAACGAAATCAATGTGTTCACACTTTCTGGTTTTTTTATATCCTTAACAACAATCCTCGACTATCCTTTTGTTTACATCATGGTCTGGCCAGATCATGGGAGCTACTACTAGGTTTTAAGTGGGTGATCACAGAAGAGGTAACGAAAATAATAAAAATGTTTGCAGAATTCCATATTGTTACATCAAATTGGATAAATGAATTTATCCACCAAGGGGGGATCCATCCCCCTAGGGACTCCACTGTGTTTCAGGAATTATGGTTACAGAAACTCAACTGAGACGACCAATTGCCTCCGGCGCTGGCTGAACTACCATCACGATATCCACCACGTCACGCAATTGTCGCTAGCTCGTTTCGTACCAACTTTCTCGGACGAAATAGAGCTCCACGGGTTTTCGGATGCGTCTATGAAAGCATACGCCGCCGCAGTATACTGTCGCTTTGAAAATGGAGATGGCACGTATAGTACCTCACTGCTGGCGGCCAAGACACGCGTGGCACCCTTGAAGCAGGTTTCGCTGCCACGCTTGGGGCTGTGGGGGGCGCTCTTACTCACACGCCTCATCAAAACTGTCAGCGATATTCTGCCACACACATCAGTCAAGACGGTTGCATGGTGCGACTCTACGGTCGTATTGGCTTGGCTGTCTCAACCACCAGTGAAATTTAAGACTTTCATCGGCAACCGCACAGCCGAGATTCTGGACACACTACCACATAGCGCTAGGAACCACATCCCTTCAAAGGAAAACCCAGCTGACTGCGCATCCAGGGGCATGCCCGCGCACACGCTTCTTGACTTCGATCTTTGGTGGAAGGGGCCGGACTGGCTCAGCAGCCAAGTTGTAAGTATGCCCGAGCAATCACTCAACTTTGAGCTTCTTTCAGTTCCCGAAACCGAGGCAGAGCAAAGGAAAACCTTGCTGTTTACCAACGAGATAGAAGACGATCCGCTTACTAGGCTGTTGGAACGCGTCTCGTCCTGGCCACGCCTTTTGCGCATCACCGGCTACGTGCTTAGATTCACACACAACTCTCGCCCTGCCAACCAAAGGCCACCATCACTCAACTTGGCGTTCGCAGAAATTGACAACGTACGCATTATTTGGTTACGACACGCCCAACGTTGCTATGCTGAGGAGCTACAACACTTAGACGTGGCCGAGAAATCAGCTCTCGGTCGAAACTTCTACAACTGGATTATCGGAGCAAGGAATATGATACGAAAATTGACGCACGACTGTATGAAATGATTTAGACAGAGACGCACTACTACACAACAACTTATGGCTGACCTGCCGGCGACCCGGGTACGTCAAGCCTTCCCATTTGAACACACGTGCTGTGACTACGCTGGACCCCTGACCTTGAAGCTGCACCGAGGGCGCTACATATGTTTATTTGTATGTCTAGTAACATCCGCAATTCATCTGGAGCTTGCGGCCGACTTAAGTACAGAGGAGTTCCTTGTCGCATTCAGACGCTTCATCTCACGCAGAGGCAAATGCACCGAAATCTTCAGCGACAAAGGGAGAAACTTTGTTGGAGCTGGGCGCGCATTGGATGAAATGCGCAACCTTCTTATGTCATAGCAACACAATGAGCAAGTTTCGCAGTCACTCGCTGAAGACGGAACTCACTGGAAGTTCATCCCACCGCACGCGCCTCACTGGGGAGGTATATGGGAGTCAGCTGTCCGATCAGTCAAATTACATTTACGACGAGTGATTGGAGCTACCATACTCACAACCAACCAAATGCATTCGCTCTTGGCGCAAATTGAAGCAGTAGTCAACTCGCAGCCACTCGGCGCCGCTCCCGATACGGACACTGCCTATCTGTCACCGTATTATCGCAGAAAGGTCTGATTCAATACCTGAGCACATAAAACACCAGATGATTCAAGGGGCAAAATAAGCCTAATAGGTTGCAGTGCACAAGGGCATTGTCCCTGAGGGGTTGCCCTCAGGTGCCAGTGTGTACGGCCTGCCAATAAGAAAATGGGACGGTGGCAGACAATGTAATGTAATGATAATGGGTAGATCATTACATTACATTGTCTGTAATGATAATGGGTAGATCATTACATTACATTGTCTGTCACCGTCCCATTTTCTTATTGGCCGTACACACTGGCACCTGAGGGCAACCTTGGTGACATTGAGGTCAACCGACTTGACTTCTGGCAACACGTTCAAAGCATGTACCAAGGATTTTCCTCACATCGTTGCAGAACCGTCCGAAATGGACTCGGCGCACTCCAAACGTTGCCGTAGGAAACGTCGTCGTGATCAAGGAGAACAACCTGCCACTCGCCACCTGGCCAATAGCAAGAGTCATCGAAGTTCATACGGGCAAGGACGGACTGGTTCGCGCTGCCACTCTGCAGACCGCCAAAAGAGAAGCTACCCGACCAATCACGAAGTTAGCCATTCTTCCCGAGACCTGAAAAACTAATTTTCAAAATGCTGCACTAATTTTCGTAACAATATTCTGTCATTCGCACTTATTAAAATCCCAAAATGTGAAATACAGATGTGCATGTGTCTGTGCGATTTGGGAAATTTATACGCATGTGTTAGTTTTGAGACAAATTTCAAACTTTTTTCCGGAGTTTCGGTTAGGCATTCCTTGTAGGGAACGTATCCCGAAAACTATTGAACCGATTGAACGATTCGTTGAACATTGGAACTAATTTTTATGTGCAAAAAAAGGTTACTTTAAGTCGAAAATTCTTGGTTTTTCTTTTGGTATAGTTCCCATAGTCATTAATTGTAAGAGCAAGTTCTGAGCAGCTGTAAAAGTATTTAGCGAGTTCCCTAGCACTAAATTAAAAATGGCCTCCAATCCTCAAGTTTTTGTATTACACGGTGGACGGAAAGTTTCTGCATACATCGTTTCAATTGTAATATACTTAAAATTCTGATTGCTTGTTTTATTTGAAAACGAAATGGGGAAATCCCCAATAATGTGATGGTTTGAAAATCCTAAGCAGTTCCCTCGTAGATCTACAGCGATTTTAATGCAGAACGGTGCGCATTAAAGTCTATTTAAGCTAGTATGGGAAGACTGGCCGGGAAATTCGCCAGATCTTAATCCTATTGAACATATCTGGTCCAGGATTCAAGACTTAGTATTTCGGAGTCCAAAACCTGCCAATAGACTTCAACTCATTGAGAGAGTAAAACAAGTGTGGGATGCCATATCATTGGCCGAAACGTCGGTCTTGTGCGAAAGTTTTCGAAAGCGAGTCCTAGAGCGCCAAGAAAAAAATTGCACACATACACAATATTAATGATCAATTGAATTTTGCTTGGATATGATTTAGTGGTTTAAATAAAAAAAATTTTGAAAAGCAATACAAATGATCCTTAACGATGTTTTGTTTATATGCAGAAACTTTCCGTCCACCGTGTATATGAGAGGTTGTAGAATATCGTTATTGAAAAATCGTGCTCTTAATCATGCCTAGCCTACTATTGTACATTGAGTTGTAACACTGAGAACGAACTAATTTAATGTGCACAAATATTCTAAAATTTAAGTTTAACGCATTTGTGAATGGCTCAGCAATAAAAAAATATTGCTCACTTCGCACTTGCTCTTGCAATGCATACTTAAATTCAGCGGTAAGAGTTTCCAGTGTAATTTTTTGTGTGATTTTCAGTGACTAGCGTGAGGTTAGCGTTTACGAGCTTTGGAGCGTCTGCATGTGTGGGAACAGTGGGATTTCGCAGCCTTAGCACGAGTAATAGCTGCAGTTTTTCTCCGCGAAAATAAAATTTATTGCGTTCAGATAAACCGGCGGACGCATTTGTTTCAACCTTTTCGTTAATTTTTTTCTTTCAGTACTCGGAGGGCCCGCTCGACAATGAATAAAATTGAGCATAGCGTCTTTTTCGTTTTGTTAAAAATAAAATATCGTCCAGGGAAGGCAAAAACAAGGGGCAGGAACAAAGCTAGCGAAATATTGAAAATTAAAAATTCACATTCTGTGGTATAGAAATGCCAAAATCGCATAATATTCATACGTTACTTTCTTATTGTGCGGCACGTTCCAGCAAACAGGTGCACGACTGCTGGCTTGGGAGCGCAGTACATCGAGCGCACACCATGTCCTCGCGAGTGAAGCGTTAATGCTCCGTTTGAATGAATTTTTGATTGCATTGTTTACGATTGAATTTTTTTATTATAAATTGTTGACTCCGTTAAAATCCCAGATAAAGCGAGCACGGTAGGCGGAGCTACATGTAGTGACTGAGGGTGGGGTGCTCGAAATGGTTTTGGGTTTGCTTTCAAGTTTGTACAGTGCTGTAGGTCTGTATTGTCGCTTTTCGGAATTTACATGCAAGTTTTTGTCATGCGTTTTATTTAACATGGATTTATAGGTACAATATTTGGCTTCTGCTTTGGCAATGTTTTCCCCTCGCAGTGTGCTTTTCGGTATTGTACACACGCATTTCCTTAATGTTTACTTAAACAGGGAATACCGAAATGGGAAGATAAATGGAGTGTGTTGTGGCGCTTTTTGGCCTCCTGAGATAACGTGAAACATTACGTCTGAAAGCACTCTATAAACTGATAAAAATAAAAATATGCGTAAAGACAAGTCAAATAACATCGAGAGTAAGCATATACGAGTACATATGAATTGCTCGAGATGCTGCATAATAAAGACCGAGCGCAAATAGATATTGAATTAGAGATAATTTTCAATGTTAATAAATGATAAGCGCTTTTAGGATAATCGCTAACGACGCCTTTATGTGAAATTTATGCTAACAATTATAACCTCCATCATGGAGGTAAGATTTAAACTGCCAGTGCGTGCCAATGAACTTCCCTAAAATGTATAAGCAAGTTATTTGTCTTGTAAGTAAGTTATTATTTCTTTTTATTCAAATTCGCTTGCGTTCATTGATCAGATTAATCGCAACGCAAGTGGTCAATACGTAACCAGATCATTGCTCACCCAATTTTCAAATTTTGCCTCGAGGACGTTACTACTATACACTATGTCTTAAATATACCTTACCATCCACAATCTTCCCGTACCTTTTTCCTACCATTCATTCCCATGATTGGGACTATTATCCCAATCAGGGGCGTAGCCAGGCTTGCTTTAGATCATCGGCCGGGATGTCCTTCAGAATGTCGGTACAAGTCTTTTGGATGATTCTACGTCTTCAAAATGCTTTTCTTTCATCGACAAACGCATTTCTGCGAAAAGGTGAAAGTCACACAATGACAAATCAGGCGAATACAGGATAATAATAGGAATCTGATCTTTGATGAATTCACAGGGGGGTTGATCTGAATCTGTGGTGCTTACGAATTTCTGTTAACCAACATGTTAGCACAGAATAAACAGTATACAGAATGCGCATGTCGACCAGCGAAGCAATCTGAATTTATGGTGCGGGCCGAAAGCAGCAGGGGGGAGATAACAGAGTTTGTTGAACAGAACTTTTGTCTCTGTTAATTTCTCGTGCGACGATGATCTCTGTTATTGTCAACTTCGGTAAGTGCCGAGTGGTGCAGAGCGAGTTCGTGCGCTCGATGCCGGCCATAGAAGTTACTGTTATTTTCAATGAAGCGAATGAAGGGCGATGTGCTATCGTTGTTGTTGTTGATCAGCGAATGAAAATTGTAAATTTTGAATTTTTGTTTCTGGCTGACATTGGCTGGCAATTCCCGACGTGTGTCGGTTAATAAGAACAAGTTTTTTCATGTTATTATGCGATCGACTTTCTGCGTGAAGAAATTTGTATCTCCTTATGAGCACTTGAATTCTAAGGTTTCGCTAATTTTGGCGTAAATGACTTCTCGCCGCGATTAATTATTTTATCCCTACGCCTTTTATCCCACTCTAGGCCCCCAGTTTTTTGGCCCAAACATTTGTTTGTCAAACCTAAAAAAAAATGAGAGGTTCCGAAGAATCGTAATTACGAATTTGTGCATTTAATCATGTCGAATGTATGTACATATCTATTGTAAAGCAAAAAGCTATAGGAAAAAAGTAAGTAAGCAACGACGATCCCGAATGACGGCAGAATACATTTTTTGTTTTGCTTATTTTCGATATATGTACGTACATCCACCATTTAAAGGATATTTCGTACATAACGATTGTGCCACATCGTTTAACTATCATCAATATTAAAAATAGTGTGGTATCTTTATACCGTAGTGACTTTTTAAGTCGATAAGTTACCCCCTTTTGACATTCGTTCTCATATATTTTTGCACGCTACACTCCGTCGTAAAATTGCTACCGACAGCGTATGTACGCACTGCGCTGCACGCAGAATGAACCACAAAGCAAAAAGAATTCAAATTCAATGTTTCAATTCCTAGCCGGCAACAATAACAACAACCATACCTTATTGCTCTTCTCCCCATATATGTAAGAAGCAAGTGGCACTTCGTTTTGTTGGCCGACAACAACAGCAACCACAACCTGACGCTATTTTCCCTTCGGAGCTGCATGCGATCATTACTTTCATCTTATCTCTGTGCTGTTTGTTCTGTGAAATAACAGAAACGAAAGCTGTCTAGTGCTGTTTATAATGTTAATAGCGAGGACGTAATGTTAAATTAACAGTGGTCGTAATATTACGACCCCTTAACATTTTGGAATTTGTATGAGATGCGCGTTCTGTACTGTTTATTACTGTTTATTCTGTGATGTTAGTCATTATTTATGTTCTCACGTCCGTTTTTAAATCACGTATACAACTTATGAACTCTGCTACGGGATAAACAGTCTACACCATAAACTTGGTTCGTCAATTCAAATGTTTCGGTAAAAGTTGTAACAAGTTTAAAAGAAAACTTAATATTGGCTCTTTGTTCGATACTAACTTTTGTAGCGATCACACAAATATACTTTTACTTTAGACGCAATAACTCCGCTTCCAGTCAGCCAAATAATGACTGAAAATCGGGGCAACAAAAAATATATTTCTAACGCACTAAGTCACATATAGGTGGCACCACAAGCAAATGCCCTATTTCAAAAGTCATGTTTACTTTAGAACGCACACAGTGGCGCACACAAGATTTAATTTTGGGGAGCATTTTGCGTACAACTTTTGAGCCGCATACCATTCAAAACCATATTTTGTACCAGCAATTTTTGTGTTTGGGAGTTTGAACTCCCAAAATCTCCCTGTGAGCGCCACTGAACGCACATAATGCTTCATTTGGTAAAAAAAATATTACTTCGCCCCCTCTAACCAATTTCTGGTTACGCCCCTGGTTCAACTAACTTAATTTTATAGAGAAAGCCTTTGACTTTTTGACTCATCATTATCATCATCATCTTCAAGCTTACTCCCAGTAATCTCAATAACCTTGTATCACAATAACTCTGCTATCGCTAACATATACCTCCCCCTACAACAAATTATTCACACGCTGTGCTAAAATAACACAGTACAGTACACAGTACACTACGCGCTACAGAGAAAGTTCGTTTCTGGCCCGTACAGCACTGTTGTGGAATGGTCTCCCTGGGGATATTTTCCCCAGCACTTATGATCTCGATGGGTTCAAGCAACTAGAGCTTCGATGTCTAGGACATAGTTGTTTGCATTAAAAATGCGAATATTGTTTGTATGCACATCAGGGGCGTAGCCAGAACTTGGTCATGGGGGGGTTTTAAAAAATTGTTTTTGCCAGTTTCGTATTACATGTTTTTTAAAGTAAAGTGCACTTTCCAAATAGGGCATTTTGTTGTGGCTTATGTGACTTAATGCATTAAAAACTAAATTTTTTCCTTGATTTTTAGTAAAAATTTCATGAAATTTGGTGGACTGAAAGCGAAGTTATTGCATCTGAAGTGGAAGTATGTTTGTGTCATCGTACAAAAATGTGCATCGAACAAAGATCCAATATTAACTATTGTTTTAAAAATGTTTAAACTTTAACCGAAGCATTTAAATTGATGGACCAAGTTTATGGTGATTTTTGTTTATACCGTGGTGGAGTCCATAAGTGGTAAAAGCGATTTAAAAACGATTCTCAGAACATAAATGATCACCAAAGTGTTAGCCAACTGAATCCGCGATCACCGTAGATCAAAACTAGGCGGTAATTCATAAAAGATAAGCCAAAATTTTCATTGAAATTCTTGAAATTGGATTTAACCTTCGCTTTACTTATACCCACCCGGGTGATCTTTTTAATATTCATGTTTAATATCTGCACAAATTTTAAGGTAATTTTCAATAACATGAAAAAATATTTTTTTGAAATTTTGTTCATGTTTAAACTTGAATTTTGTAATTTTGTATACAAATGTACCTGATTAAAACTCACGATACATTTTTTTTTGTGTACCTCATTATGTGTTCAATAAACCCTCTGGAAAGAAATCTTCTTATATTTTCCATAGTCTCAAAATAAATCATTAGTTAGGCCTTTTTTCGAAATACGAACTATCGCCAGAGGAAGATACTAAATACTGAAGTATGAAAAAAAAATATAAATTATTATATATTTATTGTGAGTTTTACTCAAAATAGCGGCTTAGTAAGGCGAAGGTTAAGCATCTCAATAGCATAAATTTATTGCATTGAACATATGGCTATCGAAGGATGCCATCCCATCTATTGACACTTGTTTTGACTGTTATTTTGTTTTCACATGAATGCATTTGCCGATGAAAAAAAGCGTTTTGAGAACGTAGAAACCATCCAAAAGGCTTGTACCGACATCCTGAAGGACATTCCGGTCGACGAACTAAACTACTCTTTAGACATGTTTTTAGAACATGCAAATCGCTGCATTAAGCCTAAACGTGACTATTAAAAAACAAATTAGTTTCGGTAAAAAAAGGGTTTTGTTAATATTCTTTTAAATATTTAAAGATGAAAAGACCTTTTTGCTAATGTGGGAACGTACATACGATGCATAGTGATTGAAAATGTTGACATATTATAGGCTATGGGGGGGGGGTTCTGACACCCTAAACCCCCCTTGGCTACGCCCCTGATGCACATAAACACCCCTCCCTCTTTCCTTACCCCCTTTTTATGTTTTTTGGATTAAAAATTAAGGGAGGTTTTCAAATCACTAAACTTTCTCAAAATTTCCCCAAAAAAAGTAAAAAGCCTTAAACACGAAACCTTAACTTAACCCTTAAATGCATGGCGTACCATATATGGTACAGGTCCTAAATCCTTCGTTAATCTGTTGAATAAATTTAAATCATGTTTGTGCTTGCTCTAGATTGATTCGAAAATAATTGCCTCATGCATTTAAGGGTTAATACTTTTTTCATAAATTGCTTGCTCTGCTTGAGATGTTGAGAAAAATGTTGAATATTAACAAAAAATATTTCCCTTTGAAAAATAGTTCAGGTGGTTTCCAAACAATTAAACCTTAAGAAGTCCCCTCTTAATAAAACACACAATTTTTATGATTTAAAAAAGACGCTTTCGCTTTACGGGAATGCTCAAATGGGTTAATATTGCGATTTAAAGTGCTCATCAGAAACAGCCCAAGATTTTCGTTGAAAAAATCAAGGCGTGAGTGAAGCAGGGGGCGAAGCCAGAACTTGGTCATGGAAGGGGATTTTTAAAAAATTTTGTTTGCCAATGTATTATTACGTGCTTTTTAAAGTAAACTACACTTTTCAAACAGGGCATTTTGTGGTGGCGCCATCTACATACAGTGACTTAGTGCCTTGGAAATTAAAATTTTTCCCGATTTTAAGTCAAAATTTCATGAAATTTGGGTTAATGGAAGCGACCTTTGTGCGTCTGAAGTGAAATTATGTTTGTGTCATTGCAATATCCTAATTTATGCATTTCTTTTTACTTTATGTTTGCCAAATGTTGCCGAAACTTTAAAAGCTTGCATAAAGTTAAAATTTTAAGTCAACCGCAAAAGCTTTCAGGTCATGTTAAAAAACTAGTTTTTTCAGCAAGACAAAAAAAAAGCCATGTATTTTAAATAAAATCATTAATACTTACTTAATTCATCGTTTTCCATTTCCAACTTTTTTTAAATTATTCGCACAATTTTCACAATACGCGCTTAAAACTTTACAATCAATACTGATTCAGCAAATACATTTTCAATGACTTGTCGATAAAGTGACTTTGACTGAGTACTGTCAAAAGGTACTTTATGTTTTAAAAAAACAAAGTGGACTTTTCGTTGCTTTGGAGTATTTCTAACATGATGATAGCAAATTAAATAACGGCATTTACGAAATTTGACTTTCGCACAGAAAAAGTGATCATTTGACCTAATGTGCATTGGGACAAAAATGAGCATCGAACAAATTGCAAATATTAAGTTTTTGCTCTAAACTTGGTAAAACTTCAATCGAAAAATTTCGATTGATAAAACAAGTTTATGGTGAGGATTATTTAACCCGTGGCAGCTCATGAGTGGTACAGGCGATTTAAAAATGATTGTCAGGACATAAATGATGACCAACGTGTTAGCCAACTGAATCCGCGATCCGCAGATTTCATCACCCAAAATCTTCTTGAAACTCTTGAAATTGTATTTAACCTTCGCTCTACTTAAACCCACCTGGGTGATCTTTTTAATATTCATGTTCAATATCTGCCAGAGTATTTATCCAATGTACTAGTTATGATTTCGACTCACTGAATAGATTCGAAAGAAGTTTTCATTAACATGACAAATATTTTTTTGGAAATTTCGTTATTTATTACTATTTATTTATATTAGGGGAGACCGGGGCAAATACGCCCACGTTTTGGAAAATTTATTTTTCAACATGACAGTAATGATTCTCGAATAACAATATATGTCACGCGCTAGTGTCTTTCCTAAGGAACAAAACTCACATTATCATTTTTATAGATTCCTATTTATTTTCAAGTTTCAACGAAAAATTTAAAGTAATATCGAATTGGCCATTCGGAAAACCCTCGGGGAAATACGCCCACTGCCCGGGGCAAATACGCCCACTTTATTAATTCAAGAATCTCGGACGAAAGTAATAGAAAACAACATTTCAGAAACGAAATACTTTGTTTTTATTTAGACATTTTAAGACATCTTATACTTAATTGTCTTTGGTGGTAACCTATAGTCAATAATACAATTATTTGAGGAAGAAGTTTTTTCCACGAATGATAAATAATATTAATAATTTTATATATTCCTATACAGTGTAGTCACGAAACCACGGAAATAAATTTACTCTAATTTTTCCATATTTTTCTGAAATGAAAAGTCCTTCACCACTTTTTACAAAACTATCAATTGAAAAAAATATTTTAGAAAAAAATTGAACAAATATGATTTATTAAAACTTCTAACTTGAATACTTTCTTCGATTTGTATATTAAGCAGGTCATTTATCTGGACCACGCTGTATATTAAGTGGATGTATTTCTGGACCACCCTGTATATTAATATAAAATTGTCATTTATAATCTTCAGGCAGTAAAACCTTGATAAATGCGTTAGGTGGGCGTATTTGCCCCGAAACGAACTGGGCGTATTTGCCCCAAACAACAAAATGTTTTTTTAAAAATTAAAAAAAAATACAAAAAAACTTTTTACGACAAAACTACTTTGGCCTACAGTTTTTCTTACTTCAAATAACAGGAAAAACTTACCTGGCTGCATAACGAACGAGAAACGAAGATTGTAGATATTTTTTCCCAAACTGCAAAACTTAGGGTAGAAACATGGTGAGCAGGTCGAGGTGACTAACAAGCTGACTAGTAAGCTGACTATCAGGTTCTGCTCGAGGTCATGTGCACATAACGGAGTAGGTTATTATTTGTTAGTCAAGAAATTTTGTAAAGGCATCAAGCTATATAAAACTTTAAAAATGAATCAAGATAGTTCTGAAAGCGAAAACGAAAGCGCAGTTACTAGTTGGTGGCTATTGGCAAACATTGGAAGAAGACAATATTCAGTACATCCACTAAATACAGACCGACTAAGTTATGGCGAGTTCCATCACTTATATAAAGAAATAAAAGAGCACCCGGACAAATTTTACGAATACCTGAGGATGACTCCCGATACATTCAAATATATTTTGGACATCATTACCCCAAAGTTAGAAAGCATGAAGACCTTCCAGTATTTGTCCATCAAGAACCTATTCAGATGGTCCTTATTTTTGGCATCCCAAATAGGCACCCTATCATGGACGGCAACTATCAGTTTTTCTTTTTATTTGGGCACATTTTCTTCACACATACAATGCTTGAGTTCAAAAACTGTTCATTGTTTGAGAAATTTAGCTGACTACCTGACTGACAAAAACAAACATGTAGAAAGTCAGCAAAACTTTCTAGTTAGCTGATTAGTTAGCTGAGTAGCTAGCTGAGCATGATGTGCGCTCTCGTATTGTTTCCTATGTTTGTTTCGTCAGTCAGCTTACTAGTCAGCTTGTTAGTCACCTCGACCTGCTCACCATGTTTCTACCCTTAGATGTTCAGACTATGGAACGACAAAACAATCTGCTTTTATTTATAACGTTTTAACCGCAATGTCAATCGCCTCGATTTTTTTGTGGTTATGTCTACGAGTTAAGGCGCACTTACTTTAAAAGAAACAACGGGTGGGCGTATTTGCCCCGTGGGCGTATTTGCCCCGGTCTCCCCTATTTATTTATTTTTTTATTCAAAATAAAATTCACATTTTTTGACCGTTTTCACCTGAAGCAACATCGGGCGACTTTTCAGAAAATGCATTTGTCGATGAAACAAACGCGTTTTGAGGGCGTAGAAGCACAGAACAAACAGTATACTGTATATATACTGTTTCTTCTGTGGTAGAAGCCATCTAAAAGGCTTGTACCAACATCCTGAAAAGTATTCCGGTCGACAATCTGAAATACTCATTAGACATGCTTTTAGATCGTGCAAATCACTGTTTGAGCCTAAAGGGAACTATTTAAAAAACAAAATCAGTTTTGCCAAAAAAAAATTTGTGTTATTATTCGTTTAAATGTTAAGAGGTGAGAAGACCTCTTTGGGAAAGAACAAAGCATATAGTGATTGAAAATTATAGGCCTAAACCTAAAACCACGCCTTGGCTACGCCCCTGCGCGGAGTTAAACATCTAGCAACAAATTTGGTCTTCGTTTTAGCAGGTGTAACTTCGTTATACTTCTCAAATTTATTTTACCATTTCCTGGTTTTTTGGATGTATACACATGTTGCACACTTGTACCGAGACATGATTTAGTGCACGATTTTTCGATTTCGGTGATGAAGAACCTCTAATTTTTGCAGTTTGGTAAAAAAGTACATGTAAAATCATTCAAATCGATTCAGTAGTTTCTGTAGATTCAGTAGTTTCCGAGATACAATGTTTAATCGCTTACTTAACTACTACATTTACAAGTGGGGAGCCAATACCTCGATGCAACGCCGTTTAACTCCACTCTAGCCCCACAATTTTTAGGCTCATGTACTTTTTCACCAAACCACAAAAAATGAGAGGTTCTTGCTTATTTTTCTATGAATAACAATTTAAGTCATTGCTGGTCTTGCTATCCAGTATAAGCTTTTGCTAGATCGTTGCTAGGCAACACATACGAGTATGTATCAACGGTTGCTTCGAAGTTGTTCGAAGTAACACTGGACTTCCGGCAATTCAAAGGGTTCGTCTTTTAAAAATTTTGTAATATTGTGTAAAACAACACAACATACTTATTATAATTGATGGTATTTTTTCAATTTTGCTGCGAACTTTATATTGTAATATCGGAAACCTGGCTTTTAACAGTCCGAAACATCGTTCAATTACAACTCGTTCGCTGCAAAATACTTTGTTGTAATGCTTGTAAATCCCTTTCTTTTGACGTACTCGTTACCAAATGCTTCTAACTTCGGAACTCTCACATATGTGTAGTCCATCACACCGATACAATTTGGAAAAAAGTATACTTCCCTCCATCCATTTTTAGCTACAATCATTTCTGCAGCAGACTTCGGAAATTTAATCCACACGTGCGCTTTTTCCAAAATTTCAGTCATTACCAAATTAAAAGTTTTGCACACAGTCGTTTGATGAATTCCAAGCTCTACTGCTACGCTATACTGATAGCCCGGATCGGAAACTCTTCGCAGAAACACTTTCATCTTTTCAAACGCTGTTAACGCACCACCTGGTTTTTCGCCTGTATTTTCCAAAAAATAGGAGGCCAACCTCTACATTTTGACGATTGAAGCGATATAGCTTTCGGAAGTCTTCAGTTTTGCATTCCTTTCGCCCATTATAGTGCTTTTTCTTGCGAATCGTCAAAAACTGCGACATTGTTACGTGCGAGAGCAAAGAAAACCGAACAGAGACTAATTTCAGCAAAAGTTAGCATGGGGTTCTTACTTACTTACTTAACTGGCCATAACAACCCGTTATCGGGTTACGGCCTGCCGCAAAACTTCTCTCCAGGCGCCTCTGCTTTGCGCGCGCCTTCTCCAGTTGGTCACACCAAGAGATAGCAGGGCCTCTTCAACTTGGTCCTTCCACCGGAGACACGGCCTCCCTCTTCGCCGTCGACCTCCAACCATCGCATCGAACACTTTTTTCGCCGGAGCTTCGTCGTCCATACGGCAGACATGACCGAGCCAGCGTAGCCGCTGGATGTTAATTCGCTGCGCAACGTCCATGTAATGTATCAGCATGGGGTTCAGCAGACTTAAAAAATCGTAAGCAATTGCTACCTAGAAAAAGCATTCGCTTGTTTTATTCATTCTAAATTTAACAATTGCTTACAAAAATTAGCAATTACTAAACAAATTTAGCATTTGCTGCAAATTTAAGCAATTGCTTACAAAAAAGCAATTGCTTTCATTTTTAATCATACAAATTTAAGTAAAAGGCCAGAAATCTTAAGAAAAAGCAATTGCTTATAGTTTATTCATAAGGCCCCATGTCTATTATGCAGGGTACGACATTTACGAGTACCATGTCGTATATACACTAGTCAGAATAAGTTTGCGTACAAAGGGTACATCGTTTTTTCATATGAAAAATAAATCACTTAAAGTAATTTTTCAAAAACAAAATATTTTTTTATTTTTTCCATAAACTTAGTTCTTTTATTCTATTAAGATAATAATAACAAAAACTTTACCAAATTGTAACAGAAGGGCCAAAAACAAAATGTGTTATGAATTCACCTCAAGAAAAGTTTGCGTACAAGATAAGATTATGTAGCAAAAATTTAATTTAAGGGGGTAGTCAGGTAGAATCTACCATATTTTTAAATAATTTTTTTTTCATACAAATTTTTATTCCACATAAACATTTTTTATATGTTATTGTACATAGTTTTGAGTACTGAAAAAAATAAATTTTCGTTTATATCCGGGGGAGATATGGGCGACCGAAAGACGCCATTTTGAAATGCTGGCTGACACGATTACGGCCGATCTACTGCACCGATTTGCTTAAACTTTTTTTTATATTTTCAGAAAAGGTTTGGCTATCGCATGAACTACGATCATTATTGTCCATTTCTATGTAACAAAGTTATGACACAATTATTAACAAAAAACAAGCAAAAAAAGAGGAAAAAACTTTACAATTGCACTAAATGTTTATTTATTAATATTTTTTTACCGTTGTAATTCAAACGAGAGCCATTCATTTGTACTTCAAAATGAAATTTGTTTGGTATGTTTCAGATCATCCAAAATGGAGAAATCGTGTCAGCCAGATTTGAAAATTGGCGTCTTCCGGTCGCCCATATCTCCCCCGGATATAAACGAAAATTTATTTTTTTCAGTACTCAAAACTATGTACAATAACTTATAAAAAAATTGTTAATGTGGAATAAAAATTTGTATAAAAAAAAAATTATTTAAAAATATGGTAGATTCTACCTGACAACCCCCTTAAACTAAGTTTTGTCCAAAAATTATCAGGTGTACAACTTTGCTTCCGCCGTTTTTTTCCAAAATTAAAAGCTTTATTGCGAAAAAGTGCTTACAGATGTATTATTCAAAGTATTGTCCGTCGCTAGCGACAACTTTCTCCCATCTTTCCGGCAATTTTCGGATCCCGGCTCGAAAAAAGGAGTCCTCTTTTGACGCTATCCATGAAGCAATCCATTTTTCCAATTCTTCGAAGGATTGAAAATGTTGATCTGCCAGGCCGTGTGCCATCGAACGGAATAGGTGGAAGTCAGAAGGGGCGACATCTGGGGAATACGGCGGGTGGGGCAAGACTTCCCATTTCAGCGTTTCCAGGTACTTTTTGACCACTTTTGCAACGTGAGGCCGAGCATTGTCATGTTGGAGGATGACTTTGTCATGTCGCTCTTGATATTGTGGCCGCTTTTCTTTTAGCGCGCGACTAAGGCGCATCAGTTGCGTTCGGTAGCGATCTCCTGTGATGGTTTCACCCGGTTTTAAGAGCTCGTAGTAAATCACACCGAGCTGATCCCACCAAATACAAATCATAACCTTGGCGCCGTGAATATTCGGTTTTGCCGTCGACGAAGAAGCATGCCCGGGCTTTCCCCATGATTTTCTGCGTTTAGGATTATCGTATCGAACCCACTTTTCATCACCGGTTACGATTCGATGTAAAAACCCCTTACGATTTTGTCTTTGAAGCAGTTGCTCACATACAAATAGACGGCGCTCGATGTCCCTCGGTTTCAACTCGTACGGCACCCAGTTTCCTTCTTTCTGAATCATGCCCAGGGCCTTGAGACGTTTTGAAATGGCTTGCTGACTCACTCCCAACGATTCGGCAAGCTCTTCTTGGGTTTGGCACGAATCTTCATCAAGCAATGCTTCTAGTTGTTCATCTTTGAAGGTTTTTTCTCTTCCACCACCATGTTTGTCTTCGACATCGAAATCACCATTTTTAAAACGTTGAAACCACTCCCGACACGTTCTTTCACTCAGAGCAGCATCACCGTAAGTTTCTGAGAGCATTCGATGCGCTTCAGCTGCATTTTTTTGCGAATTGTAACAGAAAAGTAAAACTTCCCGCAAATGGCGAGAATTGGGCACATAAACGGACATTTTCGAGCGTGAATAATACGAAAACAAGAACAACTGTCACTGAAACGGCGATGACAATTCGTTAGGCACTGTCCACACTCACTTTAAAGGCATTACCATCTATGTATTTCAACCAGCCTCAGCCGGTACAGCCACCTATCGGAAAACGGCGGAAGCAAAGTTGTACACCTGATAATAACTTTTTGGATATGCTTCTCTTATTGGCACTCCCTGCAGAAGTTTCGGCATAAATTTTATTAAATTATGTGTTTTTTCAGCTGTTCTTTTGTTATATCCTTGAATTGTTATATTTGTTGACTATATCTTTGAAGATGGAGTGTTGTTGGGCTCAGGGTTCAAGTAAACCCTTACATATTTAATTAAATGTACGTTAGGTGACTAGGGAGGAACTTTTTCAACTTTTTTGAGCCAGTTAATAGCAAAGATAGCTTCACATCGTATACATTGCGCCTTAAGGTCATCGTAAAGTTGAAAAGAAATGTTGGAACCTGATCCAAAATTTTGAAACCTTGGCTTGCATAAGCTTTTAGAATATGTAAATAACCCCTCGAAACCATTTCTGAATAAAAAAACACAGCCTGCTCACTCCTTTACTAGACATGCAGCCCCATACCATACCCCCTCATATGCTATGCTTTACTGATAACAACACATAGTCCCGGAAATCCGGTTTTCGACTCTTTGATGGACTCTTTCACGAAAGAAATTCTGTGCTCCTTGTTAGTAAGCTAAATATGGGCTTCTTACATGCTATTATGTAGGGGAAATATGTTTTTTCATGACTTTTCTTATAAAGGCACTGCTACGGGGTTTTATAAAATATTTCTGTACATTTCTGAAGATATTGAATGCAACTAGCCTTAGATTATAATGCACTGATCGCAAAAGAATCTAATCCTATTGCTTGGGTAGCTTAAGAAAATGGCCAGATTGTAGCAAAGAAGCAAGAATTTCTGATTTTTTTCTAAATTTAAGATGGTTTTTCGAAATGACGAATGTGCTCTTCGAAAAGTTTCTCTAATTTCACGAAATTGTTTGTCAATTTGGGAAAGATTTAGTAAGATTATTCTTTTATCCATTTTTATTTTTTTTCGCTTGGGTTCTATTCCCTGCAAGACAGGTGAAAGTTTCAGTCACCGCTTGTTCTGGAGTTTCTGACACTTTCTTAAGGGCTATGGGAAAAAATGACTGAAACTCATGTATACATGTGATGTTCTATCCCAATCTCACACATTTGTTTGCCAACATATTTCGGACATATGCTTATCTCGCTCACTCTCGTTAGCACTACTGGGTATATTGCCGGTAAAATACCCGAAAGTTTTCCTAAAACAGTAACGTAAATATCGGTTATAGGCATATATGTAATACTTCTATATTGGCAGTAAGCTCAAGGTACATTCGCCAACATCACAGTACAGCAATAGTGAAATATGAGCGAGAAAGCATATAAACGAATGTAC